>FIZR01012543.1:0-12809 GCA_900060175.1 Ferrisia virgata
GGGGCACAAATCCAGAAAGGTTCCGCAGTAAAACCGTCGCTGATTCCAACATTCCATTAATTTTTATTTTTTTCAACTTCTACCAACTGTCGCCCAATTTTGCCAACTGCAGAACGCTTGGGACAGTGAGACATTCCCCCTCCCCTGTTTGATAGGCCTCTGTATTTCGATTTCGTGGGGTATTTTAGGAAAGTGAAATACATATCTTCAATTTTGAGCGAAGCGAGGATGAAAATTTTACAAAATATTAGGTATAAAGGGTTGAAAAATGACTGTAAACATTGGAAAAAGGTAATCGGCCACTGTGGGCACAAATCCAAAAAGACTCCTCGGTAAAACTGTCACCGATTCCAACATTCCATTACTTCTCATTTTTTTCAACTTCTACCGACTGTCAATCAATTTTTCCATGAGACGCCCCCCGACCCCACGTTCGGTAGGCCTCTGTCGCTACCACCGCATTTCTCCTAAACTCACTCACCAAAGCTTACAAAGGCCAAAAAAAAATCAGCCACACGACAGAATCCAATCTGCGTCAAATCATTCAAAAATTACATCTTGTACCTCTACTCTGCCTACTTCACATACCATCATTGTGCATTTTAACCGCAGCCCAACACGAAACCATCGTCAAGCCGCGCCGTAAAAACATCCAGCTATGCAATTTTATTAACTCGAACGAAAAGCAGTCACTGGCATAACGAACGCGATAATCGCCTTATGGTGATAATTATGAAATTAGTCCATTTGTGAAAATTCGATCGAACTCGTATCGTAATTTAATTCCTTTAATACCCCCTGAAGTATGGAGATCGCTGTGAAGGTGAATAAGATACAGAAACAAATACACCACATACATTGTATGACCATGTGTGTATCTATATACAGTAGCCCCTTTAAAAATAGACGTAAAAAAAAAATGAGGCCATAAATATTCGCACTGGTGATTGGTCTGGAAGTTACCTTCAAAATAAATACACACGAGTACAATACAAATATTATCCAGATCGAGCTAGGCAGTCGTAGTAGTAGCAGGTAACTAGGTACGTATTAAAAACTTGACAATCTCAAACACGCGATTAAAAATATATTATCGATCAGGAAGAGATGAATAGTGTTAGATAAGAAATAGTACATAAAGTAGGAGTGAAGGTACATAGGTGAACTTGATCCTAAAGGCTACATGACTTTGCTTTTGGGTGTCATTAAAGAAATTGCTACAGCGCCTCTCGTACACTCCCATTTTTCAAGTATATAACGTGCATATTTCAATTTAATTTCCTGAACCGATGATACATGTTGGTATATTTTTGCAGGTTGACCTCGTTACTCGCTGGTTTATGGGTGATTCACACATGCGCGGCAGCCTTACCAAATGGGGCTCAAAATCTCGAAGAAGAACACCAATCGGTAAAACCAACCGGTACCAATAGACTTTTCAACAGGGCCATCAGAGGTTCGCAAAATAACGCTGCGGCAACTCGATCAAACGCTCAATCCAAATCTCTACCAGTAGGCTATGTTTGAATGTAGCTTTCGCACGAGCAAACTCGTACGTAATATTATACTAATATTTCGCCTGATTTTATAGACCACGCAAAAAACAACTCCAAGTCCACCCCCGCCACCAGTACAAGAATCCGACAATGAACCGCAAACCGACGAAGAAAACCAAGAAGCAGGTGAAGCTGCGGCCAATCCTGTCGACGAACCAACTTCATCGACAACAACCACAACCGAAATGTCTAAAAGAAAATTAAGCAATTTAAGACAAATTCAAAGCAAAAAGGACTTTTTGGAAAGACTCGAAAGACGAAGAAAATTACAACAACAGAAAGGATACACGGTACATAATGCATGTTTCGTTTACCTATTCGTAAGCAAAAGTAATACCTATATTTTTAAATTTCTAACCTGCTTACCTGCAGTTTTCGCCTACATCAACCACAACAACCACCGAAAAACCGTCGACAAAATCCAGCGCTCAAAATAGCAGAAAAAGCAATCCTCCTAAAACGCCGACAGCACCGCCCAATCAAGAATTCCACAAGAAAACAGGTAGCAATCGAAGGTACAATGCCAAGGCAACAACGCCCACGCAAACTACACCATTAACGATTTCATCGAACGAAGCTATCGCCGAAGAAAGTAACGTGGCTACGCAATCGTCCAAAATACGCACATATCCGAAAGCCAGAAGAACGAGTACAAGCTAAACAGCTCACAGTTTACTTTTTAAGCTTTGTAAAAAAATGAAAATTTTCCAAAAAAAAAAAAAAAGTCCAAATTACAATTTGGCTGTGAACTGACTATCGATTCTATATCTAATTAAAATTTGAAAAATAAAAAAAAAAAACAATCAAATTTGGAAAAATTTTGTAAGATTTCTGGTTGAATTTTTTCTTTTTTTTGTATTATAGTAGATTCCGAACATCAACCATATAAGATACCTATACTTGATATCGTTCTCGTTTTTTCTTTTTTTTTTTTTTTTTTTATTTTTTTACTTCTAGTATTTTTTTTTTTTTTTTTTTTTTTTTTTGAATTTCTTACAGTGATAAGTTTATTCTGCATATTGAATTTTTATTTGTGCATCAGTAAGTCGTTATCTCAAATTTATTTAATAAAAATTTATCATTTTATTATTTGTTATTTAAAATCAATTTTACATTTTACTTCTGTGTGTTTTTCTTCCAGTGAATTATTTTTTTTTCTATTTAATTTTCCAAAGTTTTCTGATTTTTATTTTCATTACAATTTTACCAAATTTTAAACTTTCCATATTCAAAATTACATGTTTTCTATCAAAAGTAATAAAATGAAAAAATTCGATTAAAAAACATTGAAATTATATTTTATGATAAGGAAGCAATCGTAAAATATTATTCTTACACTTTTTAAGAATAAATTCAAGAAATTCACATTGAGATCAGAATTTTGAAGTATAGCTAGATGCAAATTAAACAAAATTTAATAAAAAGAGCTTAATAAACAACTCTAATGCATTATCGAAATATTCGAGATTTTCAAATACCTTCAACCTATCAAGCTTGCTTATACAAAGCATCTCTCACAGCTTGAATACCTTTAGTGCTTTAATGACGTACATGGCTATGTTTCAATTTTTTCTGTACATCGAAGCCACACAAGTAGAATTTTTTTATTACAGATATTTTTGTAATTCTTTTTCTAAAAGGACAATAGAATATTTTAGCTCCATTTGCAATCAAATGCATAATTTTTAGGCAGAGAAATGCAGCGTTTTAAGAGATGCACTCTCAATTTTTTCGCTCAAACTTTCAATAAAGTTAATTTTTATAATTTTTACAATTGTCCTACTGGCTTTCTTCGTAAATACAAACAGAAATCGATCAAATTGGACCAGTAGGCGTAGATCATTTGCAAATAAGACATATCTAAGTGAAGATAACCTAGAGTAGAGTTCCAGTTATGTCCAAAATTTGATGAGGGGGGTTATTGAGGTAAAAATTTCAAAAACTGTTTGTTCTTGAATCAGTCGACGTGAGAACAAAAATTTGTATCACATATTACAATCATGAGAATTGAAAAGCGATGCTTTTTTCCCAATCATCATTGCGGATAGGAAGGGTTCAATGGGGCTGAAAAGTTGAAACCCCCATAAAGCATATTTAGGATCCTTTCTGACGGTACATAACGAATTACAACTTCCTACACGAATTTGGAGGGTAGTTGTGCGAGGAACAAACATTAGAAATTCGAAGAAACGACCAAAAAGCCACAAATTCCTGTCTATGAGGAGGGGGGGGGGGTATTGAGCTGAAAAGTCGGGACCCCAAAAGGCACAACTAGGGTCGCTATTGGATGTACATACCATATTTCAGCTTCCTAGCTCTATTTGGAGGAGAGTTGTGCTAGAAACAAACTCAAAAATCTCAAAAAATGAGAAAACCTAACCAAAAAACCACATTTTTGAGGCTGTAAGGGGGTGCAATGGAGCTGAAAAGTCGGAACCCCCAAAAGGCACATTTAGGGCATCTAATAAATGTACACACCAAATTTCAACTTCCTACTCCATTTTGGTAGAGAGATGGGGGAGGAACAGCTCGTTTTCAAGGTCAAAAAGGGGAAAACCCCTCATATCTCTTCTCCTTATTGATCTAGAAGGTTGATTTTTGGATATGTTATATAACTTTGGATTATCTATCGATTGATTTAAAAAAGAACAATTTTAGTATTTTTGGCCTCTCAGCACCTCCTCCCCCAAAACGGGGCAAAACTGAATTTTGAACTATGATCATCCCCAATCATATATATCTGATCCACTGCCAAAGTAAACCGTACTAAATCCACATATCAAATTTCAACTTCCTACCTCAATTTGGAGGGGAGTTATGCGAGGAACAAATTCAGAAAATAAGGAAAGCCGACCAATTTGGCCCAATTTGGAGAGGAATTATGCGAGAAAGAAAATCCAAAAATGAGCCCTACCAAAAGACCTTTTTAGGGCTATAAGAGGGGTAAAATGAACGATGGTTACCTATCGTGTATGACTTTCAGGCGCCCAGATGCAGACTATTTTTCTGCCCGACATGGGGCTGGTTTTCACGTGGCAGTGTTGCCAAAATTTAAAAAGTGGTACTAAGCATAGTAAATTTAATATTTTATTTTAAAAAATAATACAAGGGGTCACATGAACATGTTGCCCAACTCAAAATTTAAATAGACAGTGATCCAAAAGGATAAAAAATTGGTAGGAATATTTTTTGAGAGTAAAGATTTTCGCAGAACTCTTCAAGACGAGCAAAAATTGCCTATCTTCAAATTTGAAGAGACTGCATGGAATGCAGATTATAATTTCCGTCTTATTCAGTACTATTAGTGGTAAAAATAAAATATATCGATTTTGATTTAGAAACAAATTGAATGACGGAAATTATAATCTTCATTTCACGCAGTCACTTCAATTTTGAAGATAGGCAATTTTCACAAAGAACAATTTTCGCATGATAAATTCAAATTTCGTACTCTTAAATATGCTTAAGCATTTACACGTAATACCAATCTAGTTTGGAATTTCAATTTTTAATTTTTCTGGATAACTCTGAAAAAAAATTCACATTCTGTACTGATTTTTTTCAACATTTCAAACATAGAAGAACAGAAACAAAATATGCAACTGACCACTAAGGTGTATAGAGGGGTTGCAGATGCCTATTCCCAAAATCGCTCTCGACTATTTTTTCATCGCTGGTAACTTGAGAAAGCACAGACTATTAAATTTTGAATCAAAACGAACTCAGTGAAGGTTTTCATTCCACGAGTCTCTAGATAAAATTGACGTTAAAGTGATCAATTTTTATTGGTTTTAAAAATTTTGACCTGAATACCTGGCTCATAAAAACTACAATAAACAATAAAACTCAAACAAAACAATAAATATTCTAAAACTGCATAGTATACCTAAAAACCATCGGTATCGAGTAATTGAATTAGTGAAGAGAGGAACATTTTCAAATTTTATCATGCTTTTTTGAATTTCGGATTTTTTTAGCCTTCCTCACACCTTTCTCCAATCCAAAAAGTCAACTTATATATCATAGATTTAAACTCGTGTAAGGAGGACGGTTCCCAAATCACAGAACACAGATTTTGATAAACTAAGTAGTATAAAATCAATTTTATGATTGATTCCTGTTCTCAGACGTTCGAAAAACAAATCAGCTTGGTTGCCTATTTTTTTGATCCACCCTTTCTCAGAAACACTCCTATCTCCTCACATAGGGCCGGAATCGCAAAATTTTTCAAATAAAAATTATAACTTGAAGTATCAGGAATATTTTGAGTCGTGTGCAAACTTTCGCTCAGACCACTCCCCTACCCCTTATCTCACAAATGGCTACCAAAAACATGCCAAAAATCGATTATCTCGATTTCACATCAAAATAATCGTTTTTTGGGAGGTTTTTCGAAGACAATTTGTAAAATAAGGGGTGGGGGAGTGGTTTAAGCGAAATTTTGCACATGACTCAAAATGTACCCAATACTTTAAGCTACAAATTTTATCTGAAAAATTTTCCTATACCGGTCATATATGAGGAGGTAGAGGTGTTTCTTAGAAAGGAGGTGGATCCTCGGAGGAGGGGGGATCGGAAAAATCAGCACCCAAAGAAAAATTTATTCTTCAAACTTTTAAGAACAGGAATCAATCATGAAATTGCTTTTAACATTCAAATCGCGCAAAATTAGTTTTTGGCCATTTGCATTCATACTGAAGCCATCGTATCAAATTTGATTAATCTCTTTTACACCCGTCATATCCACGAACTACATACAATATTTGTTTCTGTTATATTTTTTTTTTGTCACTCTTAAACAATAGAAACCAAACATATTCATCTAAGATAATTCATTCATAAATTAAACCCTTCAGCCTCTCACCGCGAGTGGGCTGAAACCCATCAATTGCGATTCATAGTACACAAGTGTACATAAACATACATTTGTATTTGTAACTATTCCATATTTTATGATACTCCAATTGCACAATACCGCTTTCATCTAACAAAAAAAAAAAAAAAAAAAACTGGCGCCAAAATCTTAAATCACAGACCAAGTGCTCTTACATAAACATAAATCGCATAATTAAAAAGTGCATTTCTAAAAAAAGAATTATAATGCACGTGATTGTATTTAAATTTCTTATAGAGAGCGTTCGTTCTGTGTCTGAATCCGAAAGGTGTGTTATCGTAGTCGCAACTTGCACGACATGTCTGTAAAGGTATGCAGATTCGGTACCAATTAGGCGTGCCGTAATAATGGCATTGCATAAGTGATGAAAGACTTATCCACATTTACTATACTACATATAAAAATGGTTAAATGTTTTCTTAGAAACATTTATTCTTTTAGTTTGCAAGTTTGCAGGTACGTATAGTCAATATAGCATAAGGCAGATAACCCAAAGATAAATCATGGTAGGTTAACACGTTTTATAATACGCTTGGTCGAATATTTACTATGAAAAATTCTCAACTTATTCATCGCTATGCCATCTCTGCTTGATTTTATCTGTCATATTTTCAAAGAAAACCGAGATATCAGGTACTGTCGATCTATGCAGGATGGCAGAGTGAGAGGAGGGTGAACAACATTCGTATGCGCGTCCTAGGATACAAATGAGATCATTTTTTTGATATGTCAGATATTCATGGCTTCAGAGTCGAATGGGGATTGGAAGTCAACTTGGTAGTCGACTGCTGGGCTATGTGAAATTGTTTTTTACCAAATTTTTTATACCATATTCGGAGGATTGGGGGGGAGAAGGAGGAGCGAGGAGCTATCAACAATTTGAAGTCTTGAAAAACTATCAATAACTTTTGGACATGTCGGATGCCTACTCTTTTTACATTTATTTTTGTTTTCCAGAAGACTAAAATCATTTACTGAGCTCGATACAGACTAAAATCGCTCAAATTCTGTTACTAGTCTCAAATTGGCAAAATATTAGATATATATGAGGGGGAATAATGTTAGGTATAAATTAGGTGATATTTAAATTTTGGTGAGGGGTTACGAGGAGCAAAAATGGTTTGTCTTCGAACAAATAGATAGAGAACCAACCGTTGGACAAAATACTCAGAAATAAGCCTGTCAATAATAAAGGGGGAGATAGTAGAAGAGGGGGAGGGATTCTACCTTTTTTTGAACCTGAAAAAAATTAGTTCCTCGTAAACTCAATACCCTCTTTCACCTCCCGTTTACACGATTCTGACATTTAGGTCCTCGTTGCATCTCCTTACATCTTCATCAAAGTAGTTTTTCCGCCAATTTTTGCTGTTTTCTAGTTTACTCACACATATCTCCTCTCCAAAATGAGCTAGTTAGTTGTAATTTGGCAAATTGCTTTAGTAAGGGTTGTGAATATGCCTTCCGAGGGTCTCACCCATTCCTTTAAGAATTAACCTCAATTTTTATTTTGGTTTAATTTTAAAACTAAATTCAAAAAAAAGCATCGTAATGCGTTGCTTTTTGAGCCCGATTTTTTTAAAGTAAAGAAGATAGTAGAGAGGGTACAAGTAGATATTTTAATGAATATCTTAAACCTTCGCAAAGGCACACGTAAGCTAACAACTAAATCTACACGCCGAATTTCAACTTACTAACTAAATTTGGTGGGAGGGTGCGTTGAACGAATTCAAAAAATAAGAAAAACCTACCAAAAAAATCACTTTTTTTTGGTGTAAGGGAGTTAAAAATTTGAAACCTCCAAAAACCACATCTAGGACCTTTACTAAATTCACAGGCCAAATTTCAACTTTATAGCTCAATTTTCACCACAGATATGTGTGGAACAAACTCAAAA
This sequence comes from Ferrisia virgata, assembly GCA_900060175.1. Classification (NCBI taxonomy): domain Eukaryota; kingdom Metazoa; phylum Arthropoda; class Insecta; order Hemiptera; family Pseudococcidae; genus Ferrisia; species Ferrisia virgata. The sequence goes on from FIZR01012543.1 coordinate 8,345, forward strand.
AAATAAGAAAACCTGAGTAAAAAACCACTTCATCGGGGCAATGAGGAGGTGCAAGAGAGATGAAAAGTTGAAACCTCTAAAAAGCACATCTAGGAACTTACGTGCCACATTTTAACCCACTAACTCAATTTGGGTAGGGGGTACGGGGAACAAATTCAAAATACGAAAAACCTACCAAAAAAATCACTTTTTTGAAGCTATGAGGAGGTGCAAAGGAGCTGAAAAAACTTCCAAAAGTGCATATCTAAGACGTTCACTAAATTCACAGGTCAAATTTCAACCTTCTAGCTCAATTTGAAGTGAGGATGTGCGGGGGTCAAATTCAAAAAATAAGAAAAACCGACCAAAAATCCACTTTTTTGAGCCATGAGGGGGTGCAAGGAAGCTGAAAATTTGAAAGTCCTCAAAAAGCACATCTAGGACTTCTACTAAATTTACATGCCAAATTTCAACCTCCTAGCTCAATTTGAAGTGAGGATGTGCGGGGGCCAAATTCAGAAAATAAGAAAAATCTACCAAAAAACCATTTCTTTTAGCTATGGCCGGGGAGGGGGGTGTGGTGCAAAGTTTCTAAAAAATTAAAAAACTCCAAAAAAAGACGCCTAGGACCTCTACTAAAGTGTACATTCTAAATTTAAACTTCCTAGCTTAATTTGGAGGGGAGATAGGTGAAGAAAAGCCGGCTCTCAAGCTCAAAAAGGGTAAAAGTCTCCATATTTCCCCTCCTAATTGATCTCGTAGGCTGATTTTTTAAGTATATCATACAAAACTTTTGATTTTGCATCAATTGGATTAATAATGGACGATTTTTTCCATTTCTGCTCTTCGGCATCTCCTCCTCTAATTTGAGCATAGCTGGATTCTTACCCAAGATCATTAACCCTACTACCCAAATTTGACAAATTTTGATCGGTATCGAGTAATGCAAATGATTTTTAGTTTCGGAGGAGGAGGGCGGAGGGAAAGGGATAAATATCAGACTGGCCAAAAATGGTCTCAATGGTCTTCTAGAACTCCGAAACGAATTTCGTTACCTCTCCCCTTCCCCACTGTAGGTCCATAGTACGTAGTAGTCTGGTTTTCATTGACAATTTGATATATTGAAAATCGAGATAAAAAATGTATAAAAAGAGTAAAACAAAACAAAATGCAAACAAATCCACGTGCAAAAAATTCTCATCGGTGCAAGAATTATTCTCATGTGTTGGAAAATCCTTCCCTATTGGTGAAACTCGCTGGCTCCGCTCTCTGCCCCTACCTCCTACAACTCATCAATCAACATTCCATAAATGTCACAATTTTCTTATCCTCAACATTTTACATGAATCAAGTTAAAAAAAAGCAACCCAAAACAACGTTTTTTTTTCATATATTTCAAATAAATCCTCTCAACTTGGCATAATCTCTATTCAAGAATTGAACACCCACCTACTACCTATGATAATGGGCACATTACAACTACATTTCGTATAAATAAGCACAATTAAGCGTAAATCTTGCTCTGCAGTCTCCACAATCATGCGCATTTCAGTTCTGGACATTATCAAGATACCTACGTCGTAGTCGTCGGTACCTTCCTACCTTCCTACCTTCATCGAGGGCGGATTATGCTCACACATAATATAGTATAATATACCTTTAGCTATGTATAGCGAATGTCACCTAGGGTCAGTCACCTGTTCCGGCTATTTGTACACACGCAGCAGAGAGGCTTGCATTCGTACAAAGACATTGAACTAGCTGTCGAGCTTTGCATGTTAATATAATAATTACAAGCGAGGAGAAAAAAAAAATCATAATAATCGCTTCGGACAGGTAATTTTTCGCTAACCGATAGATAGCTAACTTATACGATACACAGTAAGTACGCGTGAATAATCGCTCAACCAGCATACAGATACACAATGCCCTCGGCCAATCGAATAAGATTACTAACCTTTGTAAATGAAATATATGAGCCGCACATCTGGACACATGGGATGAAAAATTCGTACACATAAAATACACTGGCACCAGGTTTGAGATTGGCATAAGCTCTTCAACTTCGAGCCCTCGTCGTCGACGAATTAATTTCTTCGTAATACGTTCTTCGTGTCCTTCACCTTTCAACCGATCGATGGATTCTTCCATATTGATACTTTCGCCCATAACTGGACCGAATACGAACGCATATTGTTCAAATACAATTAGATTAATTGAGCTTGAAATCGCAATTGACGTAATCAGCCGTAGCAATGTATAATGGCCGGGTATCTCGCTAACAAAATGGCTCGTGCCCGTTGACACCTTGAACAGTACATTAAAAATACACCATTAGATATTAGGTATATAGGTAGATAGATCTAGATACGTATATACCATCAATTACACAACATCTGCGTGGTATTTAATTTTAACCTACAGGACGTTGCTGCTGTTTTGATTTCGAAAATATAAAAATCCTACCGAATTAATAATTTCAGTCATTACGACGAACAAGAAAAAGCAAAACAAAACGATATGCATAGTTCAAGGTGCTCGTGTTACAAAATAAGATCTAAAATTCATAGCCAGAATGCCACGTACAATTGGTAATATTTGTTCAACATTTCAAAAGTACATCGACATCAGCGACCGTTATTTGGTTTAAAAAAATTTTTACATTATACTCCCATCTGCTCGAGACATTCTAACATTACTGGTCATAAGTCTCAGTACCCCTAAAGCGACGTGTAAAAACCAACGTTTTTTTTCAACTCGAAATTATTCCATCATAAACAGTCCAAACCTGAAACTATTATACATTTCTGGAAAGCTCAAAGTATTCCACTATTTGAAAATGTATTTGATTTTGAAAAAAAAACCGCATAAAAACGGGTTTGCAGCCAGTAAAAAAAATTAAAAATTGATGGAAATTTACTTTTTGTGCTCAAAATTTAAACCCCTGTCATATTTGCTTTCGTGAAGCTGTTTACGAGATTTTTGAATATTTTGTGCATTGAACCTTTCTTTCTTTGTTTTTTAATCGAAAATTCGTTTTTCGACATTTTTAGTGATTTTGCAACAGTCTTTGCGTATCACTATAATACAGTGAACTTTTAATTTTGTCCTCGAATAAAAGTACATAGCTTAATATATTCAGAAAAAAGTCTACTTTCACGTGATATCCACTTTCAAAGTCGCTATGCGTGAAAATATAAAAGAAAACACGACCAAACTCGAAAATTATTTCAAAAAAAAATTCAAAACCCTAAAATAGTATGCAGCAAAACTAGGAACCCCCCCCCCCACTTTGAGCCGTTCCTGGATGCGCCATTGTGGGTCGTAGAACTCGAATCTTTCATCAGTTTTGACCCAATTCGATTTTTTCTACTCAAAACGCTCAATTGAAAGTTTAAATCATAAAAGAAAACGTAAGCAAACCCGAAAATTTTTTCAAAACAAAAATTAAAAATCTTGCACTTTGAGTTAAAGTTGGGCAAATTTTAAATTCTTTGATTCTATTTGTAGCCAAAGATACGGAAATTATGTGGAAATTTCTTTTTTTCAATTTGCTCTATCCAAACCGGTTTCAAATATGCTAAAAGATAGGTACCTGTCACAAAATAACAAAAAATTGACTCAAAAATTAGATATTCGAAAATATATTGCTTATACCCTAATTTTGGGTCGCAGAACTCGAATCTTTCATAAGTTTTGTCCAATTCGATTTTTTCGACTCAGAACGCTCATTTGAAAATTTAAATCACCAGTTTTGAGATGAAAAACTTGTTCGTTGAAGAAATTATCCTATAATTCGTGTTCAGCGTTTAAATTTAGTTCGATCTAGAAACTTAGATCAATGTTTTTGAATAATTTCGAAAAAATGAATTTTAATCTCAATGCGCTTTCTGTTGATGAACTTTGATAAGGAAGAATTGGTATAGATAGAGAACTGAGCCCGGATTCGTGCTCAGCGAGTTAAACTACCCCGATTTAGACATCTCACACTAAAATTTGAAAATTTGATTTCCCGACCTTGTTTCCAATCGGTCTTCCATTATTATTGTCAAAAAATACATAAAACTACAATTCCCTTCAACTTCTGGAAAATATTTACTCGTTTAAAGTACTAAGATTGGAATAAATTTACCCGTTCAAGTAAGACCTGTACAGATGAACGATTGTCGAAATATTCGTAAAATGGTCCAAATGGACCGATTTCTTGGGCTGTAAGGGATGTAAATAATTCATCTTTGGATATGTTATAGCTCTTTCGATTTCCTATCGATTGGCAGTGACTTTTTTACTTGATGATTTTTCAACCCCACGCACTCCCATCCCCAAAAATGGGCCTCCACAATTTGGATCATGGACCGTTCAAACTAGAATAATAAAATAAAGTCGGTGAGTTTAGGCGAAATTTTAAATTTCAGCAATTTTGGCTGGCATGAGGCGGAGTGATTAATTTTTTCCCCCGGGGGAACTAGAAAAAAATATATCAGAT
>FIZR01012545.1:0-13712 GCA_900060175.1 Ferrisia virgata
GCTTGTTTTTTTTTTTTTTTTTTTCTTTCCTTCTTGTCTATACACATATACACAGTTACACATTTTCACCAATCATAATAGTTTTTTACAGCAGCAACAACAACAACGTTGTTGCAGTGTGTCTTCTCTCTTTACACTTCTTCTTTACCGCCTATGGCTCTGGGCTCTGGCTGCTGATGTTCATTCTACATATACACATATACACACACACACACACACACATAGAGAGGCCACAATACACCGCGTACTCGCCGTATTTTTTTCCGCGACAGCGTAATAAGGTGTTTTTTTTTTTTTCCTCCTCTCTATAATATCATTTTTAAGTATTATTAAACGTGGTAACGTCCACGAGCAGGATAAGATACTTTGATTGAACGCATCCATTCTGTGAAACAGCTTCTATTCAGCATCCATTTATATTCCGTGTTATTATGTGCGCGGCTATTCGATCATCATTTTTCTTCTTTTCAATAGCGAATGTTTTTCATTTATTATTACGCTCTTTTTTTTCTTCTTTTTTTTTCGTGTAATCTCTTCTGCTGCTCCGTGACCAGGGCGCGCGTTGCATCCTCTGCTGAACAAAATAGTTGCAAAATTAAAAACACCGTTGCCAAATCGATCGACCAGTTTATACAGAATGTATTGCTTATACGGACTACTACTACTAGTACGATGAAAATGAAAAGGAAAAATCTGCCGGTTTCGTTGCACTGGTGGCTACCATGGAAAAGCATCGAATAGTGAAATTTATCTCGTATCTGGAGCCGATATCGCTAATGTCGCTGGAGGTGATTAATTAATTAGCGTCGTGCGTTGTTTCGGTTTCGTTCTCGTACGTGTGTACTCTGCGTATATTTTTCCTTTCGTTTTCATCCTTGTTCGAAAGTGATGTATGAGCGAGAGAGACAGAGAGACAGGAGGAAGATGGCGGAGAGATTAAAAATAAAAATAAATCGCTCGGTTATATACGCTTACGTCGTAAAATAAATAGCTACGTACATATTTGTACGCGTAGGCACATCGTATTCGTGTGTCGAATATTCCGTTTTCGCGAAAATTTTCGCCTCGCATGAGTCATCAAATGTAGGTATCTATTTAATATTGAATTCGATATATGTAATCCGGTTTTTCAACTTGACCGTCTGATATCCGGCAACGTTGCGAGCTGACACTCGTAATTTACAATTTGCATGTGTAATTATTCGGGTCGTACTTGTACGTATTTAGATACATATATATATACACGTATATGTGGATGACACAATATTTTATCGTATAGGTCATCTTTTCGTAGGTAGATGACGCGAAGTAGAAAATATTCGCATAATATGGTAACGATGCGATGAGCACAGACCATAAGATTACGATTTTTATAATACCATGATTTAGAAACAGTACAAAAAATTGAACTAAAAACGTATCGAATTAGGTTACACAGCATGAATCAAATTGTCGAAATGACTATAAAGCGCAACAAAATTTGGAAAGGACATTCGAATGTTTAATAAATGAAAAAAAAAATACCCGACGACCCCCACAATTATACGAAAGAATAACGAAAATAATACACAACAAAAATGTTCGAAGAATTACTCCTTTGCAGGTAAGGTAATATGAGGTGTAATGTGGGTGGGAGGGGGGGGGGTACGCGAAAACAAGCAAATAACATCTGCTAAAAAGTATACACAGCATGCTAAAACACATGATTGTATGTACTTTGTTGCATAACATAAATTTACGCTCCTTCGACCAAAGAATTAGGCAACACTTCCATCTTTCACGCAATCCTGCCAATCTCTTTGTTAGCAAAACCATCGTCGGCGGTAAAATTCCAACTAAGAAATTATTCCATTCAGAAACATTACCAAACGTATAAACGAAATGATATGCGCATTAAAATAGGTAATAATAAACACAACAGCAAAATAATACGTAAAAACTCGATCCATATGAATTTGAAGTATAACGACATTCGCGCCGAAATTGTTGTGTAATAGTAATGTAAACAAACCCTCTATCTACCAGATTCAACAATAGTTTTACACATGAAAGTAGACTTTCTGCGGCTTAATTTATAATAAACAGGATCTTCTAAACGTATTAATGTGAATCTAAACGGTTTCAATCATTCAACACCTCGCAACTAAAACCTGGCTTTGTGTCGAGTAGGTAGCTAGGCACATCGACGTCGGTATTATACAAACACAGCTGGACGTTAGTTATATCGGCGGAATTTCATTACGCCGTCGATATCCAACGATTATGCATCGAATAGAAATAATGCGATATTAAATGAAGTTAAATTATTACAAATAATGTTTTTTTCTTTCAAGTAAAACGTGAATAAATTACCTGATGTTGGAAGTACCAGGGTGATGAACTTGGCGAGGCATCCAACCCGAAGTGGTAGTGGTGGAAGTCCAACGCGTTACGCGCCTGAAACCATTGCAATGTTTATTTCGATCATTAATAAAACCTTAGGCGATTATTCCGCAAAAGTAACTAAAACAATTACTAATTATAATGGATTTTAACGAATTAAATAAATTGTAAATGCAAACATTTTAGTTTTCATCTTCAAATAAAATTTTTTCTTGTTAGCTTACAACGTTCGCGTAAATGTGCGACATTAATTTAGGAATCGTATTCACGTAGCGCACTCTGTTGAAAAAAATTATTATCAAAATTTCAATCAATTTGAAATTTAATGTAATACCAGGCTGACGAATATTATTTTTGTGTCTATAGATTTCCTTTTATCACTCACTGTAACGTAAAATTTAAAAAAATTTTAATATTAAATTTGAATTTACTAGTAATGTACTTTTCAATTTTCTTGAAAATATATGCGAAGGCGTAAGAAATCATCAATGTAAACTTGGGTTCGTATTACATAATTTTTTCATTTTCAAAAAGAACGAAAACATCTATGCTAACATACAATAATCATTTGATGATCATCGAAATTGTGCCAAAATAATAATTATGAAAAATTCTTCAAATTGATCTTAGTGAAGAAAAATGGCTGAAACATCGACACCTCTACCATACAAAGCGGTTGACGTTACCAGAACAACCAAACATGGCATTGTGGCATCTTCTCTTCATGAGTTCCTGAATAAAGGTGAAACGTCAACACCGGTAAATCGTTCATTTCATTAAATTTCATAATTGTACATTATATTTTAACATGTAATGTGTTCTATAAATTCCACAGCGGTTGAAAAATTTGGTATTTCTTTCGCAACTGCTGTTTTAGAAGAGGATGGCACATTGGTTGACCATGAATACTTCCAAACATTACCTTCGAACACTTGTTTAATGGTTTTGAAAGATGATGAAAAATGGATTCCTTTATACGAACGTAGTCATCTGTAAGTTTTCTACGAGATAACTCGAAGTAATGTAAGAATTTCATCATTCAATATTGCTCATTTTCAATGGTTTCAGCAATAATTTTGAGAATCAGGACTCGACCGATGGAACAAACTGTCCGCGATTAGCTGAAATATTAGCTCGTGTAAAGAACGATTTGAGTGAAATTTTATTGCTGCCAATCAAAGATTTAGAACTACTCTCTGAGATGGATATAGATAGCTTCGGCGATGTTCCTAATAAGTGAGATTTTTTTTGAGCCGACTGGTTTTGAATTTTGTTTACAAAAATGTAACGAATTGAACTGTTTTGTTTGTAATATTTTCTAGAGAATTTTTAAAACATGTTCAAGAAGCTAGTTTTAGATTCGTGAACGATAAGAGAGATGCGAAAGATGCAATCGACGCCGTTCAATTACTGAAAACGTATCATACCAATGATGTTGGATCTACAACTACTACTTCAGATTCGAAAAACCAATCATAATCGTGGACTGACGTTTTTATTTTAATTCTTTGTTATTGTTTATACTGTAAAAATACTTAATTTGAGGTCGAATGAAATTCTTGATTAATGCTCGACTGTTAAACAAGAACTTATCTGTCGATGTTTGGTTTTTCATAGTTTCTTTTCTCCTAATTATAAGTACGTATGTGCCGAAAGACTAACGACTTTACTGCTTCTTTTTTCATTTTCACACTCATTTAAATGAGTAGATCTCATAAAGAAATTCATAGAACAAAGAAACTTGCCAACAATCTAATGGGAAAGAAAATAGACATATTTTCACGACAGAGTGCTGATATTCCATCTATAAATTACTTATAGTATTGCCCTTTACGAAATGTATATTCCTCAGTGGATCTTTTGCCGAATATTCATCGAATTTTACCAAAATACCAATTTCAATGCCATTGTTGAGACTATCAGTTACGTATTTTTCTGCAATGTTTGCCGTTTTTAGCAATATGGCAGCCTCTTCTGCTTCATATAATATGCATTGTTTGCGTCTTTCAATGGGTTAGAACCCGTCCGTCTCCATCATAACCGAATAGATTCATTCTAAATCTATGGGTGATATTTTTAAAGGTCTCCTGAAATGGCTCCGAAGAAAGCGCCTCCTTAAATGTTAGCTAATGCTTAGATATAATTGAAATGTTTTCAGAGTGTAACATAATAACGAGCACTGAACACATAACACATTTTGTTACAGCCTCGCTGTGTTACTCGCTTCGTCTTTATCATAGAGGACAGAAGAGTCCATAAAAATGACCGCTTACCGACCTAAATGTTCGTTGATAATACGATCATCCCGAAAAATCAGAAGGGGTAAGACAATTTCCCACGTATATTCTCCGATGAATCTTGATAAATAATTTCTTTTTTAAATGATAGATACATACAGGTTTTTTTTGAATCAATTTCAGTGTCATTATGGAAGAATTTCCCCACCTTCGGGTCAAAGTTCTAATTAAAATTGTTCTTCAGTGGTGTAGATAGGAATGTCTCGTGGAGGGTATAAAAAATTGTTCCCAGTAGTGGAACAGAACATAGAATTTTTTTGGTGAGAAGTGTAAGAGTGTAAAAGTAGAAAAATTTACTTGCAATCTTTTATATAAAATAACATTGAATATTACACGTGATGGAGGGATTAAACCTCTCATTTTGAATAATCTATAAAATTACTAATTAGCTTAATTTTTCTGAGCTTCGAACATTAAAAATTAAACAAACAGGAGAATTAAATTTTGAAAAAATACAATTTTTTAATCGTTAAAAATGCATTTTTTGAAGTTTTGTGAGAAAAAATTGAACAGTTCTAGAGTTTCAGTTTTAAGTTTTGAGTAAATATTCGATGGATAAGTATAACAATTTTTAATTTTTCCAAACCGAAATGTAGTACGTCATTGAATCATTATTAGAGGTAGAGCCCAAGCAAAGCAAGGGCGAAAGTTTTTCGAAAAATTCTGAATAAGAGAAGTCAAAAATGGGTTAGTCTTGTCATGCCAGTTTAAATGATTAATATATTTTCCATTCGTCGGCAATATTCAGTTTTCTCGACTTTTGCCAATTCTGCCGACGACCGGGAAACATGGAGGGAGAGGGCAGGTGCGTTGAACCCTACTAGTGTATGTTTGTGCCACTGTCGAACTCAAAATAAACACACAACCAAACTCGGGATTCGTCCTCTTTCACATTCAAAAAGAAGTTTTCCTGACAATAGTTTGTAAAATGGTAGTTTTTAGGACTTAGCCACTCATTGGGCCATTTAGCCGGGGTAACAATAGAAAATATTAAGATGATTTATGCGTCCCTAAAAAGTTGTATCAAAATATCACTTTTTTTAGGATTGGATAGCAGTACTGTAGAAGTTTAAGAGTCTAGACAGACATGAAAAAAAATTTTTCATAACGTTTTAGTTGTTTTGAAAATGATAATTAATGTGTTTAGGTTTAGGCATTTGGTTTTTGAATGATCACTTTAAAATTTTAATTCAATGCTTCAACAAAGTATTGAAAATATTATTAACTCGTCAAAACTAGGAAGTAAATTCGAGTATTATGAGTGAGTTGCTCAAATAATCAAAAAATCATCTTGCGCGTGCAATATTAAACCTATCTGGCTAGAAGTATACTATAATAAATCAATACTATAGCCCACGCCCATGGTTACATTTCGTAAAATAAAATTTAAAAAAAATAAAAAATTCAAAAAAGATGTTAGCGACACTTACGAAGAAAATAAAAACTACTTTTCGTCCAACAGCATTTTAAATAGGCCGTGACTCCGATACAATACATCCCAATGTTTACACAACAACAAACTTTTTATTGCGAGTTATCTTTTGTTTGAAGCACAGTAAGTTGGGTCGTTGGAAAATTGAAAATTAAATCGAAATTTTTAACAAATCCCTTCTAAACAACATTAGGGATCATCAAAAACACGAACTTATTCGAAATGACGAAGTGATTGATATTTTAAGAAACACCAGAATTCAACATGGCTGAAAAATCAACAGCAAAAGGTAATATACACTCTTGACCTAAATATTACTCGCATACGTTATAACCGTGTCACTTCAAATTTTCTCAATTTTTCAGTGTATACTGCCGTTAATAGTGATACAATTGACTGTGCGGTCTGCTTGCAACGATGTGTCTATCCTACAGTTCTACCCTGTGGCCATGTATTTTGTTATCTATGCATCAAAGGTCTGGGACGTACTACTAAAACTTGTGCAATGTGTCGTAAAGAATTTTCGATCGAATTGTTAGAAAATCCTACTCTGCTTCATCCTATCGATCATGCAACAGAGCAAGGATTTGAAGACGGCCAACAGTGGTTTTATGAAGGTAGAAATGGTACGTGAAATGGTATCGTATATCTACGGTAATCGCTCTTCAACAACATATCAGTGAAAAAAAAAAACATGCCGCATACTTTGGATGTAATAGGTGTCTTGTTATATACACGTCTCTTCGAGTCTTACATTTGTTTAACTTATTTAGGAGGCTGGTGGCAGTACGAAAGCAGAATTTCCGAAGACATCGAGAGCGCTTTCAAAACAGGAGAGAAAAAGATCGAAATTGCCATTTGTGGACAGCTATACATCATCGATTTTGATAATAATCACCAATACCAAAAAAATAACCCTATTAGACGTCGTAGAATAAAACGAAGTAGTGTGAAGGATACGCAAAAAAAAGGAGTCGCAGGAATAAAATGATCCATTTCTAGGTGTTCTCCTTATCGCCACAGACAGACGCATGTATTAAATATGTGTCAGAAAAATTGTTATATAACCAAATTTTTTCCTTATTTACTTTGTTTCGCAAGTTGTGACCAAAAAAAAAAAAAAAGAAATTTCTCAAATTTAAGTTCGTTTTTTAAACGATTATGTGATCACTTTAATATCTTAAGTATGCGGCATGTTTATCAAATATGCAATGTATACGGTATTTGAATTTCACCGAGAATTTTTAACTTTCTTGTAATTACTCTGTACTTATGTATATTTATATATATGAATTTTTTTTTGTTAAATTTAGGGAGTACCCTCTTACCAATATATTGTAAATTTAGTGTTTTATTTGATAATTTGAACGTACCTTTTTCTAATTGATCCTGATTCGCAGTACGGCTGTTTTGAAAAAATTCTATTCCACGAGACATCTGAAACATTAGAAAATAATCAAAATTTATAATAATTTGTTTTGAAAACAGAATAAACAAGTATTCAAATTTGACACGAGTAAATGATAGAAAACAGTCGAGTGAAAATATCCTTCCTAATTTTACAGGTTGGTGGCAGTATGATGAACGTACCAGTCGAGATATCGAGCAATCATATAAACGAGGTTCATCTACTTGCGAAGTGTCTATTGCTGGGAAAATATACGTGATCGATTTCAACGAAATGGAACAACGTCAAAAGCAAAATGTCCTTAAATCTAGACGAATCAAAAGAGATCTCTGTAGCATACCTAAGAAGGGAATTTCCGGTATTCGTACTTCCGTTCGATCTCAACCAAATGATGATATTGAAACTAGATTGGCTATGTTGAATTTATTCAACTCATCGGACGAATAATTTTTTCGCTTTAGTATTGTACATATTGTTTGATATATTTAACTAAAAATAGCTATTATTTTTTTCAACCACACAGAAAAAATCGTTAAGGAAAACGTCACACTATCGTTCAAACCAATGAGTTTTAATTAAACGATGATATTTTTGCAAATGGATCAACGATACTTTAGGGCTACTTGAAAAGTGTTTTGGAATATTATACGAATGCGTGGAGTTGGACTCGGTCGACATTACGAATCCAACATCGTTAAAAATGTAAAGTGTTTTTTGTTGCACTAAAAAATAAGAAACAATGGGCTTTCACGAATTATTTTTATCGTAAAACATGATTAAATTGATTCTAGTGTCCGAAGTGGTAGGCATCAAAGCTCTGACATACAATTTCTAAATATTATCAACCGAATTTCGCTGAACAATACAGTATTTTTCACGATTTTTAAAATAAGTATTTTTGTTATGAATTCAGTTTTCATTTTTGAGAATTTCACCCTAAACAATTGAAAGGAACAAGATATATATATATTTTTTTTTTTTCGTATATTCATCATTTCAATTTAAAGATTACCTTTATGATATACCTACAATTGTGATAAGTATATTTTACTGCCGTTGAAAAAATTGATTTTATTATATTTACTCGTCGAGTTGATAACACTATCCTTTATTTATTGTTAATGATTCATAATATTTATAGATTTAATAATAATAATCAATTATTAAACACACATTTGTATAAAGGCGATGTATTTTTCGAAAATGATAAGAGAATAAGTAAGAAAAGATTTATAACATACTTATCTAATGATTTACAATATTTACAGCTCTTCATTGCCTTCATTGAAAATTTTTGTGATTTCTTCGTTATTATAAATATTACGTTAACCATTACTATAGTCGAATAAATTGTTATTTTCGTTTCGATCGTTGACTTTCGTTTGCGTATATTTTCATTCCGATCTACGTTTAATAATAACGAAATCATATCGTTCTTCGATTAATTAAAATATTAACGGTCTTTCAACAAATACGCTTCTTCTACGATTAGGATCAATAGGCATGCCGTTAATATAGCTCATTTTTCTCTGAAACTGAGCCGTTCTATCGGGACCTTCTTGAATGGAAATTTCTGGAACAGTGTTCGTTCTGGAAGGATCGTCTTCGGTTCGGTTATCGGCTTCGTTATCAGTTGTTTCTTCATTCCAAGGCTGCACTTCTCCGGAGCCAAGAATAAAGTACACGATATTGGTGACTATCAATATATAAAACGCTATCCAGAATACATTCCTCCATTCCATCAACGTTCCCTGAGTAAAGTAATAAATATTCGTCACGATCAAAAATATCCACCTGCAGTGTAGCTCGACGTATCTAATGTTTGTTTGTTATTTTCTTCGTTATTTACCACGTCATTATGATATATTTATTACGAATTACGATATCGTAACTCGAGTGTATAATTACATTGGTGATTAAGATTCCGGCCACGTAAGGCGCAAATATACCAGATATCGCTCCTATACCGCCGACGAAAGCCATCAAACTACCCGCAAAATTCGGACTCAGATCTAAAGGGTTGACTTTCAGACTCGGTACAAATGCGCCCATCAAACCCATACCAACGGTGAATGAGGTAATGACCGCTATTCGATTACAGTATGAATAACTCGCTGCGATTATACCTAAAGCTGGTCCTGTTGCTGCTGTTCTAACACGCAAAAGTATAAAATAAACGAATAAATAAAAACGTTTTTGCTGAATAATCGTATCAACTTTTAAGCAAATCGTCGTCGTCAATGCGCTAATTCCAGTGTAAAGATGATTATTACGCGATATCGGCGCGATGATATCACCGCCGATGACTACGACTTTACTTAATACAAACGATGCCTTTGTTTATCGTATAAGTAAAATGGTCGATTAATTTAGATAAACGTTAATTAAGTAGTATTGTTGATAAATCGATAAATTCGCCACAGGTAGACAGTAACGTAAGAAATCTATATCGATGGAATTCCCAGGTATAACTTACTGTAAGGTAAATCGGTACGCACAAACTTGTAAACTATGTGGCGACTCTTATCTGCCAGTAATTAAGACGATCGCGAATATTTATCGTGTAACGTGATACGTATTTTCACCATCGAACTACATCGTAAGAGGAGAGATAATAGGAAAGTTGAAAGTATATAGAGAGATGATTTCTCTTCTTTTCCAATTCAATAGATGAAATAACACTTCGATGTGTGCAAATTTCATTTCCGAATCTAGCCAGACGAGTACAAGTGATAAGATAACTTTGAAGACAAAAGAAACTGCGAGCTTCGATCTTGAAAAGTCAACTGATCACTGTAGTCAGTCGAATAATCGAGTAGTAATATGCACAATGTTCCTTTTGAGGGGTATTGATATCTTCCCATAATCACCTCTTAAACAGAACACTACAACATCGAATGAATACCTCGGTCTCCTGACTATCGATCTTACTAAATTCTTGAACAAGAATTTTCATTTTTGTTTCGTTTATTCGGAAAGGTAAATTAAACGTACGAACCATTCAGATCGCCAACAGAACTTCGAGTACACGATATTCTTTTAAAGAAATAAAATCACTAACCAGTAGTGACAAATATTTTCCTCACGTTTGTAATACCAAAACCTTTTTTCTCGATTAGCCAGTCGCATATGTATCCGGAGATTAAGGCACAAACCCACATATTCAAATATGGTAAAGCGGATAACGTTCCATTCTGTAAAAATTGCAAAACAATTTTCATCTTGAACATGAAAAAAAAATACACCAAACAACACAGCACCCATTACCTCAGCTACAGAAAGATGCAGAACACTTTTCATATATTTTGGCAAATCGGTGATAATAGTGAATAATCCCCAATCGTGTCCTATTTGCGCAATAACAACGCCCCAAACCGGCCCCGAAGTTAATATTTTCTTCCACGGTGTACTGGGCAGATTCTATGTACATGAAATCCATTTTTTAAACGTAAATATAAATCATTTAACGTACGAAGGAATTAAGTAAATAATTTATTTGTAGGTATTTACTTTTCTTTCGTCCGTAATATCGGTAACGTTTTCTTCGAGATATTTTTTCTCATGATCGGAGATGAATCGATGCGTAGATGGCTTATCTGAGATTAAAGCAATCCAAATGATGTACCACAAGATGCCGAATAATCCGTAAATGTAAAATACAAAGGGCCAGCCCAGTTTTTGAATTATGATACCAGTCACCGCCATAGATATTACGTTTCCGACTTGAGCTCCTATAAGGAGTTCAATTACATACGATGACTCGAGTAATAGCGAAGAAGCAATTTATTTGCCAAGGTGAAGGTTTTCAACGCATATTATCGTAATATATATTTGCGAACAGATATATAGATACGCACATAGGCGTTGTACTATGCGGAAATTGCAAACTCACCGGCGAATACTAAAGCTCCTAAACGTCCTCGTTCGTGAAACGGTGCCCAGTGTGATAAGATTACATTTAACGAAGGATACAAAGGTCCCTGGGAAGAGAGAACGAGAAAAATAGTACATTTAAAAAAAACACAGCAGCTACGTTCTAAATATTAAAATAAAATTATTTGGAATTTTATTTTCTTTAGTTTGATGCTCAACGTTAAATTGTCTCAGGAAACTAGACTATAACCGACTATGCAACGATGACGGATGCGTGGGGGAGGGGGGCGGATGTATCAACAAAATTTGTTCTATGGTCGTGGAAAACCGTTAGGACGTATTTTATTATAATATCTGTATTATTTTTAGCCTGATTTTCTACGCCACGTTGTCAATAAAAACCCCAGGCTATTACGAACTAATGATCAATGGTGGATTAGGTGGTGGTTAATGAGGGGAAGGGTAGTATCAACAAAATCAATTTTGGGCTTTTAAAAAATCACTGACATAATTTTCAGCCGTGCTAGATATTAATCCAGTTTTTATTTATTTGTGTCCCCCTTCCCCCTCTTCAACCAAAAATCATATCAATCGTAGGCTTAGATTGACGGCGAATTTGATACATACGAGTGGGGTTGATCTTGGAGCCAAATTCAGTTATAGCCAAATTTAGAGAAGGGTCTGTAATCGTAAAAACTGTCGATTATTGAACCAATCGATAGAGAATCGAAAATTGTGTAACATACCTAAAAATCACTCTCCTACCACAACTAAGGGGGGGGG
Organism: Ferrisia virgata; assembly: GCA_900060175.1. Lineage (NCBI taxonomy): Eukaryota > Metazoa > Arthropoda > Insecta > Hemiptera > Pseudococcidae > Ferrisia > Ferrisia virgata. Next base: position 12,176 of record FIZR01012545.1, read on the forward strand.
AGTGATATGAAGAGTTTCCCTTTTTTTTTACCAAGACAAAAGTCATTTCTGAGCGTTATCTCCTTTCTGAATCGAGCTAGCGGTTTGAAATTTGGTAAGTAGATTCAGTATAGGTCTCATATGTACCTTTCAAGGACTTCAACTTCAAAGCTTAATTACACCCCTTCCCCCTTCTCGAAGCCTCGATACGGCAGTTTTTTTAAAATTCTTTTGCCCTTCTAAATCAGTTCAACTCATATCTCCCCTCCTAAGGGAGCAGGTAGGTTTAAATCGGCATGAGCCGGGTGACTAAGTGAAGTCTGATCACCCCTTTCTAGTAAGGTATTTTCGTACTAAAAGTAGTACCTAGGTTGGCAAGATGTAATATACAAGCAGTCGCTGGGGCACCAATCGCATTCGTTTATACATCTATATTACATGTTGCCAACGTACTACTTCAAGTACGAAAATACCTTTCTTCAAAGAGGGAGGAAAGCAATAATACTTTACTTGAGCATTAGATGTGTCTTCAGTGAGAGAAGATTTAGAAATTTGAAAAGTATGGTGATTTAGTTAGGGTTCTAGAAGAGTCTTTCGGAGACCTTTCATCTTTTTAGGTCTCGCTGTATCTCCTAACAGCAAGTTTTTGCCATTTTTTGACTTCATCCCAGGCATATCTCGCCTCCAAATTGAGTTTAAATGTAAAAATTTGGTATGCATATTTGGTAAGAAGTCTATGTTTGGAGAGTTTCAACTTCCCTTCCTCTTTTTGAAGAAAAACTAATCCATCACGTGCTAAAATTGATCAAAACTGCTGAAATTCGAGGTGTAGATCCTTTAGATGGTGAAATGAAAGTATGAAACGAAGTATGAATTTGGGTCCACATTCAGTCTCGTTTAGAATTTTGGAAAACGATAGACAGGGCTAAAAATCAGTAATGTAAAAACGAGTGTTCTTGTTTCGATTCTTGTTCTTCGTTCTTCAGCCTTAATTTCAACTACCCAGCTCAATTTGGAGAAGAGATGTGCAAGGAAAAAACTCAAAAAATAAGAAAAAACAACCAAAAAACCACATATTTGGGGCTGTGAAGGAGTGAAATTGGGCTGAAAAGTCGAGACCCCCAAAAGGCACATCTAGGACTTCCACTAAATGTACACATCTAATTTCAGGTTTCTAGCTCAACTCTCAAAAAACTCAATAAATGAGAAAAACCAATCAAAAACCACTTTTCGAGAATTCCAACTAAATGTACATAATAAATTTCAACTTCCTAGCTCAATTTGGTGGGGAGATAGGGGAGGTACAGGCCTTTTTCAACGTCATAAAGGGTAAAAACTCCCCATATCTCCCCTCCTAACTGATCTAGAAGACTGATTTTTGGATATGTTATACAACTTTTAATTTCCTATCAATTGGCTTAAAAAGAGATAATTTTGGCGTTTTTGACCGCTCAGCACCCCCCCCCCCCATTGGGTCATCATTGAATTTTGATCCAAGTTCATCCCCACTCATATATATCTGATCTGCCACTAAACTGAGTCTATTGACCAAATTGGA
>FIZR01012550.1:3607-42047 GCA_900060175.1 Ferrisia virgata
CGACTTTTAAAAATATAAATGTTTAATTTTGAAAAAAAAAAAAAAAAAAAAAAAACGTACTGCTAAAAAAACCACTCACTTTAGTTAATTCACCTTCACAATTCACACGAAAATAAGATAGACAAATGAAGCTAAGAATAAATAAACAATTTTTAGACATATACGACATAGTGTACACGTTTAATAGGAACTCGACTTTAAAAATAAAAAATGTACGAAAATTATACAGATCGTAATGTTGAAAAATATGAAATAAACGCAACGTATGTGTAGCACTGTATACTGATCGAATGTTTCAACGACGAACGACAATTGACCAAACACGTGGACTTTCTACCATCCTACTAATGCTTGATGAACATTCACCCACCTTATTAACAGTAAGTGGAGCATTTGTTACAAATGTAAAACCGGTCCTGGAAAAATACGAAAATTTCCTTGAGATGATTTTCTTTTTCTTGTTGTCGGTAAGGAACGTATATATTTTTATATTTATTATATTGTTATTTAATTAATACGATATGTCGAGAGTAGGTAATTAACTGAAATCGATGAGATATTTCGTTTATAACTAAATTAGGTAGGTACCGAAAATTTTATACAATGACCAAATTGATGATAACCTCGGTTCTTCAGACAGCAATTTGTGGATCACCTATCTTTTAATTTTTTTGTTGTTTTATTGATGGAACTGGTACTCATTGAATGTCAAATTACTAGGTAGGTTTTTTCATCTTTAATAATGCATTTAATTCAACAAGATCGTAAATTATTGATGATTTTTACCCAACTGGTACAAAAAAATATTCGTCAATGCCATCACGCAAAATGGATTAAAATACCCGGCGCGAGTAATAAAACAATCAGCGGTAAATATTTCAGAAAAATCAAGAATTAGCGGTACCTACTACCTACCTATTCATCGAACATTTAATATAATGAATTATGTACTTGACTCGTTGAGTCGCGTCATCGGAGTTGCACAAAGTTTTCCATATAAATGAGTATACGAATTAATTAAAATTACAAGGGAGAAGGGTAGCTGAAAATTTGAAAGCTACCTAAGAGACACATCTACGATACCTATTATCATGCCTATATTAAGTTGTACATGTTAAAGCATTGTCATTTTGGTCGATTTGAACAAGCCTCTGGCGCAAGAAGCAAACTTGTACAGTACAAAAGTTACTAAAAATTTTCAAATGTATTTGTAGGTGGATAAGGCATACCTATTTTGTAATTTTCAATTTTTTATTCATTGGTATGGATCCTTCATTTGGCTTCGGGTAAAAGGACTGAATTTTAGAATTTTACTCAAAAATGCTCAAAAACGCCATTATGCCTACAAAGATTATTTAAATCATCAACATTTTGGAAATTTGAAATTTGAATTTAACAGTCTTTCGTTCTCGCTTCATCCGGCGTTACCTTCTCTCATTTTGTTTTCATTTCTCAAATATTATTTATTAAAATAAAAGTATCGTCTTACGATTCTTTTTCAGTCTGATTTTCGTGAAATATTATAATTGTTTGAATTGAAAAGCTATGCTTTTTTCCTAATCAGAGGCACGAGTAGGGAAGTAAGATAGAATTTAGCTTTTAAACACCCCTACACAGAAAAAAATTGCCACCTTTCCCAAGCTTCCGAACCCTCCCTTCCCGTATTCTAGGTTGTATTTGTATAAATTGATAAATAGGTGCATATCGTATACCTAGGTACACATTTCTTTCGAGAGTTGTGGGATGTTGATTGAAAGTTTATATATTGCAATATTTTCAAAGTTTGACATCAACAATTTTAATTTTCAAACGTAGCTGGCTGCTTGTAAAATAATTGTGTCGTGAGAAATGCGGCCTTGTAGAGGGTGCAATGGGGCTGAAATGTTGAAACCATCAAAAGGCATATCTAGAACTTATACTAACTCTACATACCAAATTTCAACTTTCTTGTCCAATTTAAGGGGGAGGGGGGATATGCGAGGAACAAACTCAAAAAATAAGAAAAAATGACAAAAAACAATTCTCTTTGGGTTGTGAAGAGGTGCACTAAGGCTGAACGTCGAAACCACCAAAAGACACATCAAGAACATATTTAAAATCCAAATACCAACTTTCAACTTCCTCGTCGAATTCGGAGGAGAAATAGGTGAGGAACGATCTTTTTTCAAGGTCAAAAAAGAGAAAAACTTTCATATCTCTTCTCCTTATTAACCCACAAAGCTGACTTTTGGATATGTTATACAACTTTAGATTGTATATCGATTGGCTCAAAAAAGAACAATTTTTACGATTTCAGCCCCTCAGCAACCCTTCCTCCAGATTTGGATGCAACTGAATTTTGACCCAAGGTCGTCTGCACTACAGAATATTAAATCCACCGATAATTTAAGTATATTCCCCTAATTTGATCGATTTTGGTCGGTATCGAGCTCAGCAAATGAATGTTTGATTTTGGGGGAAAAAATAAAATAAAAAAATAAAAATAAATATCTGACATGGTCAAAAATGGTCGTAATGGTCTTCTAGTAGCCCAAAACGGATTTTGTTGATATCCTCCCTCATTCGCAGAACTCCGAAAGACTGTAATATCTTAGTTTTCGTTTACATTATCACATAGAAAATCAGACTAAAAAGGAGGTAATAAAAACCATTCATAAATATTATTTCTGTATCAAATTATGGGTTTGTAAACCTATGAAAGTAAAAGATCAAGACATTAAAAGAAATAGTGGTTTTGAACCATCACATTTTTATAATTCTAGTCAATTCGTTGAAAAATGATTTTGATTTCATTTCATATGTATGTTATTTTTCATTTTCAACGAAGGTAAATTTGCGTTAATAGTACTTAATATGATTAAAGTAAAAAATGGGTGGACATTTTTTTGTGTTTAGAATAGCGCACATCTTTAATTCGGAGCTGTATTATAGTTCACTTCCAGCTTCCACTCTTTATCCGATTATCATAGCTCCAGTGCGTAGTGGGTGGAGGGGATGGCAAATTTTAAGTGGGTGTCAAAAATTAAATTAGGTACCTACTTCAATAGCTGAATAGTGATCTGGAAAATCACTTATCCATTTTAAACGGTGGCCTTCTTATGAATTTTAATCATTTAAAAATCTCATTTTATCAAAATTTCGCCCTTGTTTTGCTCAGGGAATTTATGAATATTACTCACTTTATTTATAAGAGGCGAGTTTCCGAAAATAAAATTTTTTTCATCACACACACTTCACGAGAAAATGTGGTCACTGTTGAAGTTATTTCAGCACTGACTCAATTTTGTCAAATGGGAGAGGGAGAAATAGGATAGCAAATTTTATAAACAAATAACAATAGTGCTCCAAAAAATGTAAAATAATTAACATTTTTGAGATTTGAAATTTCTAAAACTGTCTAATTCAACATTCGCCAAAGTACTACGATAGATAGGTTAATCTATGGTACTACTTATACTCTTTTTGTTTTCAAGCTTTAAAAACTGTTGACAAATTTTTCTGGAATGAGCGTAGGAAGGGGGGATTCAGGTGGTTGCGTCCATGTGAGTCAAAGGGGAGACATGGAAGAAGTTCCCCGGTGCGGAAAATTTCTCGTTGTGCCACTGCTTAGCGCACTGCACTTTACATGAAAACCTCGGTAGTGACTACGATTGACTCGTTTAATACTCAATTGGTAATAAAGCATAAACTTGATCATTTAAAAAAGTATAAATGATCCTTAATAAAAATTTGTACTAATTTTCTCTCCATCTTTGAAAATGTTTTCGATTGATTGAAAGCTCTGTATACCTGTAGTAAATGGTACAATAGGCATAGGAGAATTTAAGAGGGACGCGAGGGGGGCTGAGAAATTTTTCTGTGTTTGTTAAATGTCATGCAAGAGACTAGAAATCTTTTGAGAAAATGTTTAGAACATGTTGAAAACTGATGGAAATATTGAAATTTTAGTACAATTTAGAAATGATTCTGCTATAAATCTTGTTTTTCCCTTTGTAAAATTTAAAAAATTGCTGCTGAAACTTCGAGACATACGTTTTTTTTTCATTTAAAATCATACCAATGTAAACATTTTTTTTAATTTTTCGCTTTTCCACGCTGAAGGGAGGCTTAGCCCCCCCCCCCCGGGTAACACCGCCAAACTCCTCCCATGATAATAGGTCGAGAAAAGATATAATATACTTGGGTACTTTATTCAAATTCAGTAATTCATTTTTTAACAAAAAAATTACGCATAAATCTGCTTCACGTGTCTATAGTCCATTAAATTTTTCGTAAACATTCATTTCTCGCTGATAAATAAAAAATCATTTGAAATACATGTGACCTGTGTAGGTCTGGATATACCTATTCTTGCAATATTTGTGAATCATTTCGCAGAGATTGCTTCGCAAAATTAATAATAAATTTAACTTATTACGAAATACAACATGAAAGCCGAGTATTTGATGAACTCGAAGATCATACGCTCAGATGTATTTGATTTATCTGAGACATCCGATATAAAAATTTAATTAACATAGCCTGTTACTTGGTACATAAGTGCCTACAATACCTACGTTATTGCTTTGGGTAGACGAATTGTTTTACATCATTTGTAATTAACAAACATGCGAAATTGGCCATCTAGTACTTATTTCCAGCATTTTATCTGCTTTAGTACCGTCCTTCATCTTAAACCTGGTACAAATTATATCCTGTAGATGATGGGAAGATATTAACTACTGATTAAAAGAATTTTCGAAATATGCACATTTCATTTCTTCACGACGGCGGCTTCAATACTTTCGCAATCAAATTAAATAATAACCTGTTAAAATTATAATTTAAACTTATTAAGTTCATATTCAATTATTTTAACAAACATAAAGGCAAGTATATGTCCCACATAAAAAAAAAAAAAAAAAAACGTCGTCTCTGTTTTTAATATCAATAATACTTCATTTGTTCTCAAGTAAAATACCAATCATTTTAAGTGATATTACCATTCAGGTATTATTTTTATTCGATTAACAATAGGTAGGTATTAGGTACTTAGAATCTGCATAGCTACCTACTTTAACTTAATCTTATCACATGCTAATTGCTAAACAAACATAAAATACAGAGAACATCAAGAATTTACATGAAAATGAGTTCATACGTCAAAATTTAAAGATAATGATTTTTCGCAAAAAAAAAATTGGACCAATTAATCTCGCTGCGGGTACGAGAAAAAAGCAGGTCATTATGCGTTTTCTTCTGGTTTATGACCGTTCGCAGGTCGTTCGCCCATACTGGACTTTTTGAAGGATAATTCGAGGTTTATCCACTACAAATACGTAATAAACTTTGTAAAAAGGGGGAAAAAGAGCCGTTTACCGGTCGTTTTTTTTTTATTTTTTACTTTCTCTGACTTATTGGTACGACAGAACTGGTTTTTGCCTCCGTTCTGGAATACATACCTACCTTGTTCTTCGAGCATTGCATAATACGCTAACACTAACAGAGTTGAGTAATTTTGGTATCATTATGGTGCTAATTAGAGGTATATGCTGGTATGGTTATGTGCTTCAAGTACTTGAAATAATGTAAATTGCATTTTATCATCTTCCTAATCGATTCTATGTACTTTTTATTTTAGATAATTTAAATCCGAACACAGACATAAATATTTTTAAAATATTTATTTTTATAAACATTGATTTAAATTAGATTCATAAGTCATTATTACCATCAGAAAAATTGACAATTTTTTTTTCTTAAAAAAAAAAGCTAACGTTTCCGTGATTCAGTAACCACGTAAATTTTAAATGTTACGATAAACCAGATTAAGTACGTGTAAAAATTTATAATTATACATAAAAAAAAAACATTTTTGTGAAATAAAATATCAAAAGATGATGAAATGCCTCTCAGGTAGGTAGCCTAGGTATATAAATCGTCGGTGAACAATTATTATTGAATGTAATGTGTAAGTAAATATATAGGAAAAAAAACATCAACAATTCTTATGTAAGTGTAATCGATCTGATTTCCATAGACATTATCTATACTATTTTTTAAAATAAATTTATTTTACTTGAACAGGCATATGTAATACGGAAAATTCAAGAATAGAAAATATTTAACAGAAAATATAAACTAAAAAAACGTAAAAAAATCGAATTTTTATTATAATAGGAACTGTTAAAAAATTAAAAACCACGGTAATGTTTAAATTAGCGTTTAAAAAGCTTGGTAACATGTAAAGCTCTTTCACTTCTTTTTGAACAACAGAAAGACATGAATGATTAGTGAATTGATATATTCTTCATTGAATTTATATAGTATTAATTTGATGTTTTAGTATCACTTTTCCTCTAAGATGGCCCTGCTTCACTCTATCGTAAGCTTTAGAGGCTTCAGTAAAAGGAAAAATGCAATCTATCACTGCATGAAGCTGAAATAAACACAAGTTTCAAATTATTTTTAAATTATACTAATTAAAATTTCAATTATCAAAGAAAACACAAACTTTTTTTTCCTCCATTAGAGTAGCTAACTCTTCAAGTGCGCCCCGCATTGGAATAAATATACCATAAGAAATTGATCTAGTAGTGAGTAATGATCCTTGAATGACATTCAACGCAACGAAATCATATACTGTTTTCAACAATCCGAGAAATACACCATAACGATCTGTTTCGGGAAGAATTGGTGGTTGCAAAGTGATATATTTTGCAAATTTGTAAGACTTCAAGAAAGGTGTATAATTAAAAATTTGAGATTCATTGATATTAGCTGCATCTAAAATAATATCGTATCTGAAACGTTTTAGAAACACACGAAAATGATAAATTTCCGAAAATTGAATCATCTCATGTAAATCTGTGAGTACGTACGGTCCCCATTCTTGTAATTCTTCAAAGAACGAAGAATTTGTATAATCGATTACTTTTTCGGGGCGTAATTTTTGAACTAACGGTATTGCATTTGAACTACAAGTAGCTACAACCTAAGTGAATATAAAAAAATTATACCAGTACTTCCACTAAAAGAAATTAAGCATATTTGAACGGTTTACATTCGCTCCCCATGACTTTAACATTTGAACGGCAACAGTACCAACACCACCGGAAGCACCTATCACTAAAACATTCTTATTTTTTTTCTCTCTGAACCAGAGATCTCCGCCGATATTTAATGCTGACCATGCGGTAACGCCAGCGTAAAGAAGAGCTACAGCTTCTTCATCTTTGATTTCTTCTGGTTTCTTAATAACCTACAATAAATATATTTGTTGATTAAACAGTAGAAAGTAATTTTGCGACGGAAATGTGTTACATACTTACATATTTTTGATTCACCACAACGTATTCAGCCTGCGAGCCATCTTTGGGAAATGGTGCTAAACCCATAACCACGGTACCGATTCCATACACTGGATTTACTTTCGAACCAGCTGATACAACTTCACCAACGAAATCACGTCCTAATGTGGCAGGAAATTCGTGCAATGGGTAGCCAGAAACATAGTGTAGGATTTTCTTTAAAAAATTAAATAAAACATGTCCGTATCCCTCTGAAACAATCGTGTTCAAGATTGTATCAGTCAAGAAAAAAAAACAAAGGAAAACAATATTCTAAAGCGTAAATTCTGAATAAAATTCTATACTTATTTATAAGCGATAGTAATAATTCACTCACCTGTCATATACCAATCTATTATATTGATAGAAGAAGTGGTTACTTTAACCAACACTTCTTGTGAATTGATAATTTTTGGGACAGGTACATCAGTGCTGAAATGAATAGTTCCGCTATAGTCGTGAATTTGCCATGCAGACATTGTATCTGGTATTGTATTCATTTTTCATTCGAAAGCACTCTGTGAATGAAGAAAGTAAAGCTGAATAAAAAAAATAATATGGAAGCAAAACAATCGTCAACTTACGTATATTTACTACTAGTTACATGGATGATAATCTAAAGATTCAAATCAATGCAAAAATAACTTAAATGAATGGAAAAAGTCACGAATTCGCAAATTTAAATTTGAAAAATGGAAACGGCGCAATTGTTATTATTATTACGTTTATGATACAATTATCATTTCAAAATAAAAACAAAAACACAGATGGCCTTGAACAAATTTATTCTCAAGGTCATTCTAAAAAGAAAATGAAAGCAAAGTTTATTTTTTGACGATTTATTCTATTTTTTACTATTTTATAAAAATTATATATTTTTCGCTATATATTACTATTCGAACAAAGTGCCTTTTTCACGGATGATCTCTCAAAATTAAAAAAAAGTTTTGTTCATGGGTTTCTAAAGGAATATCCAACTTTTTTTGACAAATTATCGTTTTGATATTGTGTCGTTCATATAGAGCAGAATTCAATTTTTTATTTGTTTTTGTACAGTTGTGAACTTGAAATTTTGAACGCGAGCTTTTTTAAATTTCTAATGTTTTATTTATCAAAACTGAGAATGAAATGAAAATGAACTTTCACTTTCATATACTGTGAAATATTCTTTGAATTATTCGTTTATTAATTTTTCTCTTGTTTGCATTCTTAAAGTTTATATTCTTTTATATTTTACTGATTTTTTTCAAGCTTTTAATCTGAAATAATTTACTTTATTCTACTTCAAATGATGAATTTCTTGTAAAAGATACCTTAATTACTATTTGATATTCAACTTAATTATGCATTTTAAAAATATACTTCGAACTTTAAATCGCCTTAAAACGCGGACTCCGTGTTCTAAACGATGGTGCCATTCACAAACACTGGAACAGAATCATGCTACGGATTTCACTGGCACTATGTCGGCTTGGCAGTTGGCAAATTACGGTGATGAAAGTAATTTAACATTGGCGGAAAATGTAGAAATTCCTATCATAACAGATCCGAATCAAGTTTTAGTCAAGGTTTCAGCTACCTCAGTGAATCCTCTAGATGTAGAGATGATGCGTTAGTTATTATTGAAATAATAATTTACCGTTTATTGCTCATGGCTACATATTATTTTATGTATATCGTAGGCGGATTCGGCTCCGTGTTATTGAATAACATGCGTCAGATCAGTTCGCTTTGTCAAGATCAGCCATCTAATACCTCGAATATACCTCTAATTTTAGGAAGAGATTTCGCTGGCACTGTAGTAGCCAAAGGAAATTCTGCTACAAAATTTGAAATTGGTGATGAGGTTTACGGGGTGGTAAAACCTCATGACCAAGGGTGTCATTCACAATATGCCGTAACTTTGGAATCGCTGGTTGGTGATGATGAATACTGCCTTTTATTCGGACATGTATTGATTTAATCTTCACCCTTCATTTTATAGGTTGCTAGAAAACCAGATTTTCTATCAATGGAAGAAGCCAGTGGTATATTGTATACTGCTTTAACGGCTTGGAGTGCTTTGAAAATATCAGGAAATTTCATTGTAGTTTCTCCCAAGGATAAACGTATTTTAATTTTAGGCGCGTCGGGTGGCGTAGGAAGTATTGCTATTCAAATGTTGAATGCATGGGGTGCCCAGGTAAATGCATATTTTCAATTTTCAAATTCACAATGAAAATAATGAACTAACGAAATAAAGTTGAATAGGTTGTCGCTACTTGTCGCTCAGATGCTGTACCTTTGGTGGAGACTCTTTCGCCTCAAGTTATTCTGGATTACACGTTACCAAATTACAAATTGAGTGTAGAATCGGCTGGAAAGTATGTATCATCATTTTGAGGATGCTTGTTAATATCTTATTATTTATGATAATTTTTTCAACTGTAGGTATGATATTATCTTGGACGCAGCCGGTATCGGTGAAAAAGAATTGGAGGAATACGTTCCGCACATCAATTCAGGAGGTTCATTGATCACTTTGAAGTCTCCTTTGTTAAATAACATTGATACCTATGGCTTGCTATGTGGTACTGTTAAAAGTGCCATTGATTTAGCTGTACCGAATCTTACGAGCGGTGTTTTTAGAAAAGGTAGTCTTATAAAATGGGGGTTTTTTATGCCACTCGCAACCGCTGTCGAAGAAGTATCTGAACTTGTTAACAAAAAGAAAGTGAGGTTTTTTTCTGTGTCATCTCGAGATAATTATTCTGTTGTATCTAAAAAGAGATGTTTTACATTTTCTAGATAACTCCTACCATTGAAAAAATTTACCCATTCTCAGCTGTTCCTGATGCATACTCAAGAATGAAGTCTGGTCATTTACGAGGAAAAGTAATAATTTCTTTGGACAAAAAAGAAGCTGAAGAGTAAAAAATTCATTGGGACATATATTTAAAGTATATTAGATTTAGTCTCGCAAGATCAATGGGATTTGTATCTGTAACATTAAGAATAACTGGCTTTTTACCAATGACTGTAGGGCAATTCTGTTAAGTGTGTTTAGTGCAATATATTTCAAATTCTTGTTGTTATGATTTGTAGCATTTCCACATGATTACTACATATTTCCTACGGTGTACATCTTGCACATGGTGCTGGTGTTATATTCTGTGGTTATGGTATTTTACAGAATAAACTTTCATAGAGAACTTTGAATGCAATTGAGCGTTTATTTGTACACGTGTTATTCCATTTAGGATCAAAATAAAAACCGTACTTCAAATCATACATAAATATAATTATTTGCAATATGAATAATTTAAAAAAGTTTTTGTTTGATACCATAAGATTCATTATTCTTGCCACACAGGTAAGTCGAATAGTTATCAGTGGATACTTAGTTACGTTACGATCACGAAGTTGTTTTTTTGAAAATCAACTTCAATATTCAATACAGTTTCATAAACATAAATATTATGGTAACAAATTCAATTATCCGGGCGTTCAACAAGGAATTTGAAAAAATTTTCTAAAATGATATACAATGAATAATTAAATTACGCTAAAACTAATTCCTGATCAGTTTAATAAGAATTTGTACTAAATAATAATTAGTTCAGTAAATTTTTGGGTTACTCTGCCCGGAAATAATTCGGAAAACATATTACACAAGCTTCACCATTTTTAATCTTACCTAATATAATAAGGAACTAAACTAACAAATAATAGCGCATTAATACAGAAAAAACAAAACTCGTAAAAAACCAATCTTCACAGACATAAGTATAAAATGCAAGAAAATTGAATGATAATTCGAAAAATCAAGTTACCAAGTGAATTAATTTGGTATTTCAAATATACTTTCACACCGGAAAGCATTCATAAATGCATTGATGTATGATTGGTAAGAAATATGTGGCAAACATGTACTGTCACGTTTGTGGATTCCGCTGTAACAAAATATATTCCACTTAATCTTATTATTGCCCCTTGTTTTGCTCATTAAGAACAATTTCCATTTTCTTTAACGTCATCAAAGTAGGGATGAACCAAAGAATCACGCGCATTAATTCGTTTGTTGGGATTGAACGACAACATACTCTGCAAATATAATTTAAAAATTACAGCAAACAGTACGTACATTCCCGTGAAATATTTACAATAATGCTTACAGTAAGTAACTCTGAACCTGCAACACACAATCTTTGAATGAGTGACTTCAAACACACAGAGGGCCAGTTCTGAAATTCGCTCCTCTCCAATGATACATTTTCGGGCCAATTTTCATTTGAAGGTGTCCCAACAATTCTGAAAAATCAAAATTGTATCAAGTATATGACAAATACGAGACCTTAGGTCATTATTTTCAATTGGATTAAGCCAAAGTAAGTTTCACTTACTTCATTTACTCCTTAAACGAAGCAATTTCAAATAAAATACAACGTTGAAATAAAAAATTCGTTTCGTAAAAAAGAAATTCGATTCAAAATTGTTACTCACTGGAAAATTCTATCTAGTTGATCAACTTCTGAGCTACCAGGAAACAAAGGTTTCATTAGATACATTTCCGCAATAATACAGCCACAAGCCCATATATCTACAGACGTTGTATACGATAACCCCAAAATAACTTCTGGCGCTCGGTACCACAGCGTTTGAACCTAAAGAAACACAGTTTTATTAAATATACAAATATAAGGAAAATATGTTTTTTTTTCAACAAATATTTTACCAATGAGGTAAGTCTCATTTCATAATCGTATATCCTTGCTAAACCAAAATCTGCAACTTTTAGCAATCCATTATCCGAAATTAGGATATTTTGGGGTTTAAGATCTCGATGCACAATCCGATGAGAATGCAAGAAATCAACTCCATTAAGAAGTTGTCTAGAAAAGTCCTGAAAATGAAATTATTGATTAAAATTTGTTGCCAAAGAATTGACCAGTAGTAAATATACATACTTTAATATGATGTGGTTCCAATTCACCATTGAACCGTGACTTAGTAATATAATCTGCCAAATTTTGATCAATATGTTCAAAAACGAGAAGTAATATCAATGATGAATCTCTACATCGTCCTTGGCATGTATCTAACAATCTGCGGTGAAGGACATACATGGTGAAACCATCATAACAATGTATATTATCTGTACATCAGCCAGCTTCATTACCTCACTATATTTGGATGATTATGATAATGAAGATGTCTAAGTGCAGTAATTTCTCGCATTGCCGATGACGGTACACCGTCTTCTGTCACTGATATTTTGAATCGTTTTAAAGCAACATATTTACCTGTTGCTTTTTCTCTTGCCTTATATACAGTTCCTTGAGCTCCTACACACATGTACTATTAATAAGTAATCAATTAACGATATTAACCAAACAAGATTTTGAATCCGTTACCATTCCCAATGACGTTCATATTATCAAATTCACTGGTAATACTTCCTTCAAAAAAAGAGTCATAATTTACACCATCGTGACGAGTAATATACAAACTATCATCTTGCTCCGCAGTCTTGTGCATTTCTAAAAACATTAAACATCAGCCCATTTAAGTTGGATTTTCAGTCACTGGTTAGAATGTATGAATACGAAAATGGTGAAATGTGTTTGCCAACGTAAAATGTCGTACTTACTCATTTACACCAATCTATGCACAATTAACCAAAAATTCAAATACCGAAAATGAGTAAATTTTTGAAACTAAAGGCCCAGCACTGATTAATGAAATAATATGTAGAATTATTAGCACTATTCTTTAAGCAAACAATTTAACCGGCACCGATTACAGGAAACACACTTTTTCGAATTGTTCAACCACCTTATGGGTTATGACTTCTGAATGAGAAGGGGGAATGAAACTCTTGTTGCAGCTGTCTGAGGCTGAGCTGGCTGAGCTGTCATTAAAAAAATAACATCTGCTCAGCTGATGAAGCAGTGTTGTGTACAACATAATTTATCTGTTAAAACTATGAAATCAAAAATTTGTTTTTGATATTTTTCTCCGCTACCCAACAGTTTATTTGCAAATTGTTTCTGTACACATACGTTTTATAAATTTGAGAAAATTACCGACACAATCTATGCAGAAAGTAAAGAAACGAAAAACATTGATTAAAAGTTAAGACTGAAGTACTTTTTTTATTAAAAATGTGGTAACACTAATCCTATTGTTTACTGTTTTCGTAACACAAAGGAATCCTAATAATTAGAATTTGAAGGAATGTACAAATGCACGCGCGTTTACATTTATAGATGATAATTATAAGTAGATCAGGCGCATAAATAATGTAGGTATAAGTAATTATTTATGGTCTAAAATGATTGCGATAAAAATCTGAAACTCATCTGAAACAATGATACGACTGATACGAGGTGTAAAATGAAAAGTATCCTAAATAAAAGGAATTTCTTTGCAGTGAAAACTTCAAACCCGTAAAACGTTTATAAAATTAGCAACTTTCAAAATAACATTTCCGCGTAATTATGAAAATGAAATCTTTCAAAATAGCCAATGTAGGTTGGATCAAATAATATTTATTTATCACAAACTCAGACAAAAATTGTTACATAACAGGAACATGCAGGTAAATAATTGAAAAATTTCGAGACAAAGCCTAGCTCAACATATTTTCAACACCATAAATCTAAAATATTTGAAAATTGACGGAGTCACTATAAAGCTAAAAACTAATTTGTAAAATTGAAAAACAATGTTTACACGCATACCGAAACGGAAAATAGAAAGTATTTCTAATAGTTAATGTTATACATTAAATTATCAACTAAAAATACACAAAAAAAATGACTAATGTTGATATGAATATCGGACGTTGCGTTCACTGTTCATAGTCTAGAAAAAAGTTTTCTTTTTATGCAGATCACATTGATTACAAAATTCAGGTATATCAATATTGCTTCACAGTAAATTGCTCTATTCTTCTCCTTAACGTTTCGTACAAAATTATAACAATGGAAAATGAAAATAAAAAACAATACAAAATACTTGAAATAACAACAGAGATTTAAAAATAAAAAAGTAATTACATAAAAAAATTCATATTAAAAAAAATTAAAAACATTAAATTTAATCTTTTTTAGTTGAACATTTCACAGCAACGATACAAACTCCAGCACGACCAGTATTTAAAGAACTGACCTGTTTAAAATATATGATATATTAGTTAAAACGCTGCATTTTTCGATAAATTTATAATATTAAAACATAGCTGTGGTGGAAGCACTAACCTCCTGCCATTCGTTCGTATTTGGATCGTACATTTCTACCAAGGCTAGATACACTTGTCCGTCATAGCCACCAACAGCATATAATCTATCTCCTAGAACACCAACTCCAACAGAATCTCGAGCTGTACTCATATTAGCAATAGCATTCCAAGTATCAGTTTTCGGATCATATCTAAATAACGCATGTACATTCATTTTTATTTCACACAATGTTATGTTGAAAAATAACATTGAAAATTAGACTAATACCTTTCCACACAACAAAATCGTGAAGCCGAAGGAATAGAAGCAGGAGCATCGTGACCACCGATTGCATATAAATATCCATTCAAAACACCAACACCCACAGCACCTCTTCGTTTAATCATTGAAGCGCACAGGCTCCACTTATTTGTATGAGGATCATATTGTTCTACAGTTTTCAAACATGAGCTACCATCTCGACCACCGACCGCGTACAGTCTGAAATTTTATGACAAAATTAGTCTGTGTTCGACCAAAGAATATACTTTTAACATACTTATTATTCAAGACTGCGACTCCAGCTGTAGATCGAGCCATTGACATTGGAGCGACGTAACTCCATTGTCTTAAATCAGGATCCCATCGTTCAACAGTATTTAAATAGCTCCAACCATCATGTCCACCCACGGCGTACAATGGGCCTTCTAAAACTGCCAAGCCTGAAATGAGAATACTATAAAATATGATATCTTTCAAATTAATTCATTATCTGAATTTAAACTGATTCATTCATACCTAAACCATGTCGACTTGTAGACATCAACGGCATACTTGTCCATGCCATTGTTTTGAGATCAAGACACTCTGCCGTGTTCAACGTTTTTAGACCGTCTCGTCCACCAACAATGTACATTTTCGAATCACATATAGCAGCACCAAATTGTAATCTCCGAGCACTCATGGTACCCGTAGTTGTCCATTTATTCGCTCTGACATTATATTCTTCTATAGTTGTACTACCTTTGGATGAATCCATGCCTCCAACAGCATACAGACTTCCAACAGTGGATTTACGAGGATGTGTACGTGTATTTTGTAAAAGTGGTCTACGTTCCGGCAACAGATGATATTTCATTGCTTCCATAATAAGCCCCTGGCATATTGGATCGTTTCTTAATATAGTTCTAGTTTCCACATGATCTGCGATAAACTATAAAAAATAAAATATTAGCTTGTGCAGAACGTAAGAATTAAACTGATTAATGTATATAGATATATACTAACTGAAGGCTGTAGTAATGGTAATCTTACAACGCCAAGTAATTTACCAATATTTTTTGAACGTATTGGTTCATGGTATTCCACCCATTTCATTAATGCCTATAGAAAAACAAAATTTGAATTTGAATTTGTTTCATCATATACATGATAATGAAATAATAATATTAAAAAAAGAAAACACGAATTTTCCCTTTTAAGAAAATCTTGATTCCTTTTTATTTACACCTACTTTAAAAATTTCATCCTCAGCAGGAACACTGAGATCATCTGAGGAAAGTAATTTGAACACTTCATCTTCTGGAAGTGCTAAAAATTCTTGATTTTGAATTACGTCCATAAAATAATCCTAAAAATTTACATTCAAATAAGTTGAAAGTGAAAAACTAAAGAGGAAGTGAAAACTTAATTTCTTCATACTGCGGTGTATTTTTGTGCAGCTTTTTTTAAATCTTCACAGCCTTGCCTATCTGCAAAAAGGCATATTCCAATACAATTGGACGGATGAAGTTGTTTTTTAAGAAACGAACAACAAGCACGAGTTACTTCGCCTAACTGTAAAATGGATGCTATTGCTAACATAGATTCTACCGTATCTTCGTGTAAATCGATTTTGCCTGTAATTATACAAAAGCAAATTAATATCAATTTTTAAAACCTTTTTAAATTCTTAAAATTCAAAAAAAATAGTAATAAGTTGTAGAAAATACCAGTGTAACAGTACAGGACCAACTTATACAAGATATCACCATCCATCTCGTGAAGTATAACTTCGCTTTGACCAGATTCTTTCAAATTTGTAGTAAACATTGCGGCAAAATAATCAGATGTAGCACACAATACTACCTTATGTGCGTTTATGGATTTATCTCCTAAAAATTACATCAAATTAATGGCAGAATATACCAATTTAATGGGTTATAACATTTTCTTGTAAATTTACCGGCAACGAGGGTTACATCAGTCAATTGATTCTGAAGAAAATATGATTCCAAACGTCCAAATCCAACTTCAGCGTGTCTATAAAATCGAAACGACTCATCCTTCGATGCAACGCTAGCTAAACTATGATCGGAAATACTTCTCATAGAAGCTAATTCGCTACTTCTGAAATATAAAAATTGAATTGACTAATGAAATTAAAACAAAACGATAAAACGCAGTGTTATTTGGACTAGTACCAAAGTATTACAATATTAATAAACATTTCATTGTTAAGTAGGTATTGCGTGAGTATCATTTATGCAAGACAAAATAAATCATACTTGATGTTTTCTTCAGCGCTGTCACTTTTATGCAAAGACATCCGGTTTCTGTAAAAACAATTTTTTTAAATAAGAAAAACGTCAAAGGAATGATTGAAGCTGAAGAGTAATTTTAAAACAATAAGATACATTTAAAATATAATGATTTTTCCACAATACTTACTTTAGATTGTCTTCGGAGCTTTCACTTCTGTATAAAGGCATCCTGTTGCTATAAAAAATCAAATTAAGATCAATTCTACCATTTACAAAAAAATCATTCAAAAATTTTTGAAAAAAGTAAACTTATTCTGGAATATTTTCCAATTGCATGAATCAATCGATAAGGTGACTGACCGAAACAAATATAAATGTAGGTGTTGACCTATGAGTAATGGAAAAAAATTCAATGGCAAGGTTTTATTTATTTTCCCACGCATAAAAAATCTTGTTCTTTCGTTATGTTATAGACATGGTACATATGATTAATTTACATGGGAGAACGAATACGAAGTTAGTGATGAAAACAATGCAAAATATAGGGAAAAAAGTACACTCATTACCGGATTATTATCTTTCAGTTTTTAAAACTCGATCAACTTCATTCCATCGTTAGCATAACGAATGTTTTTAAACTGAATACATCAAAGACAAAATGACGAACTTACTTTGAATGAAATATATGCAATTTTTTTTACAATTCATTTAAGTATTATAACAGCCAGACAAAAATTAACATTCCAGACAAAACACCACTACTTATGTTGTTAAAAAAAAAATCTATTATGGAAATTTATCAAGCAAAAACTCTACTTTAAAAATCACTCTGTCTCTCTAACGATTAGATTGTTACATTAAACCGCATCATACAAAAAAAAGTATACCTGAGTTGTGCAGTTCGAAACATGTCGCGTGATCAATCAAATCAATTAATAAAATAATGAAAATAATAACATTTAACATTGATGACTTCACAAGAGATACCTCCCGAATGAATACGTACCTCAATCACATTAAACTTGGTCTTGGACAAAAGAACACAAATTGAATCTTAATTCATAATAAATACGCAAAAAGCAAACACCAACAAAAGACGCCACAAGTTAAGAATACCTACTGTAGTTTTCACGATTTGTAACGCTGAAGCTTTGCCAAATCTTTAAAAATCATATGTTCTTTTGTTTATTAGAGTAGATCAATTGAAGTGAAAATGCAAGAGTAATTTTGTTCAGCGAAGTCAACGAACTAAGTACATTCCGAGTACGTTGTTTCGTGATTGTTGTTATGAATTAGAATAAATTTTAATATGTTGTAGTAAATAAGAGAGTGGGACTTGGGTTAAACGGTACTCCATTGTGCGTAAAATCGTATTCATTTTGCTTAAAACTAGTAAAATGTCTACTTACATTGTTATGAATGATGATCTATAACAACCTGAGTGGACGTGACCAAAGAAAAAAATAAAATAAATAAAAAATGCTACATTTCAAATTGTTTTCTGAATGTTGAGAAAAACGAGTAAATTGGGCAAAAAATTTAAAATTAAGAACATTCAGCTCACCAATTCGTAAGTAGCACAATCATGCAGACTTTCTGAATCCTGATGATTTTCTTATCAACATCAGAAAATTTCGAAATGTGTTGGCATTTCGTCAAGTTCTTTGACCTTCAACGCTTGTAAACAACGTACTGCTTTCACTGATAACAACGAACGCCTCTGGTCAAATCAGGTTAAATATTTTCCATCTTCGTCATTAACAGAGGGAATGTGGTTGTGGTTGTTGTAAATTTCTAATCAAACTTAATCAGAAAACCTCTCAGCCATGGCACTTGTTACTTTGCAGCAGTTACGCCTTAGTCGCGGCCGTTGTCAGTTTTTATATGCGAAAAAATTTGCGGATTCTTTGAAAACTTGTCTGTCCACCACATCCATTATGGTAAGATTTTATTACGACCGTAATTTTAATTGATCTATATCGTTCTTTTTGGATTATAAATCAATTTCACAAAGCCGGCTTAATACATTATAGATGAAAGTTGGCAGGATGAGAAATGACCTTTAACTACGATGGATTTAAAATTATACGAAAAAATTAATTTATGTACTTTTATTTATCTAATTTAATTTTCTAAATTAATTTACCAGAAGTAATTGATACGTTCAACTTTCCAAAGAATTAATTATTTTTTCAGCCACGTAAAGAATCTGATACATTTGGGGAACTTGATGTCCCCGATGATAAATATTACGGAGCGCAAACCGTTCGTTCTGTAATGAATTTTCCTATCGGAGGGTCAACTGAACGTATGCCGGTAAACTGTTATTTTCCTCGAATATTTTATATTGTTGAAGTATGGATTATTTTACTGTTGATGTTAAATTTTTGTAGGAAGCTGTAATTAGAGCTATGGGAATACTGAAAAAAGCAGCCGCTATTGTAAATAAAGATTACGGATTAGATGCTAAGGTTGCAGATGCTATTAGCTCAGCGGCTGACGAAGTAATATCTGGAAAATTATATGAAGATCATTTTCCATTAGTTATATGGCAAACTGGTTCTGGAACTCAAACGAATATGAATACAAATGAGGTAAGCATAAAGAACAAAAAGTGCAGAAACGTATATTTTTCGAGTTTTTGAATTTTTTTATCTTTAATAGGTGATTAGTAATCGAGCTATCGAATTGCTAGGTGGAAAATTAGGCAGCAAAACACCTGTTCATCCGAATGACCATGTTAATAAAAGTCAAAGCTCCAATGATACTTTCCCAACCGCTATGCACATTGCTGTAGCCGTAGAAATCAATCAGTGTCTATTACCTAGCTTGAGACTCTTACACGATGCATTAGATTCGAAAGCCAAACACTTCGCGAATATAATTAAAATTGGCAGAACTCATACTC
This sequence comes from Ferrisia virgata, assembly GCA_900060175.1. Lineage (NCBI taxonomy): Eukaryota > Metazoa > Arthropoda > Insecta > Hemiptera > Pseudococcidae > Ferrisia > Ferrisia virgata. The sequence goes on from FIZR01012550.1 coordinate 23,568, forward strand.
AAGTATGTAATAATATTAAGAAAGTGGATGTGATGACTATTTCATTTGTATTAATTTTTTATTGGAAAAATTATAGGATGCCACACCTTTGACTTTGGGCCAAGAATTCAGCGGTTACGTTCAACAAATCAAATTTGGAATTGAACGAATCGAAACTACGTTACCTAGACTATACCTTTTAGCGTTGGGTGGCACAGCTGTCGGTACTGGTTTGAATACAAGGATCGGATTCGCCGAAAAATGCGCGTCGAAAATTAGCGAATTGACCGGTACAACTGAATTTGATAAAATGAGGTTTTGATAATTTTTCTAAAATAGAGTAGTTTTAAAAATAAATCCTTGTTCAATTTTTTAGGCCTCCCATTTCAATCAGCCCCGAATAAATTTGAAGCATTGGCTAGTCATGATGCTATGGTTGAAGTTTCGGGAGCTTTGAATACGGTAGCTGTCAGTTTAATGAAAATTGCCAACGATATACGGTTTTTGGCCTCTGGGCCTAGATGTGGTTTAGGTGAATTAAGTTTACCTGAAAATGAACCTGGAAGTAGTATCATGCCAGGTATGTATGACTGCGCAATAACCATAATAAGAAGAACATTGATTGTTGTCTGAAAATTACTTTATGATCGTTTTCTTATTTTTCGCAGGAAAAGTAAATCCAACACAGTGTGAAGCCATAACGATGGTTGCAGCGCAAGTAATGGGAAATCACGTTGCAGTTACTGTAGGAGGAAGTAATGGTCACTTTGAATTGAATGTATTCAAGCCACTGATCGTATCAAATGTTCTGAGATCAATCAGATTAATAGCTAACAGTAGCGTAGCTTTTACTGATAAATGTGTGGCGGGAATTGTTGCAAATGAAGATAGAATTGCCAAACTATTACACGAATCTTTGATGTTGGTTACGGCATTGAATCCTCACATTGGATACGACAAAGTATGTGAAAATAATGCATTCGATTATTCGCAGAAATCTATAATTGTACCACATTTCTTGTTTTCAGGCCGCCAAAATAGCGAAAACTGCTCACAAAGAGGGAACTACTTTAAAACAAGCCGCTCTTAAATTGAATTATTTGAGCGAGGAAGAATTTGATAAGTGGGTTAAACCAGAAGATATGCTTGGACCGAAGTAAACATGTACTGGTTCATGAATAAATTTGATTATTAGACTATAATTCAAAAATGTCACATAATTTAACATTTCCATAAGTATTTTCAGATAACATTTTTCATATTTCGATGTACGCATGTAAAAATTTGTGAATACTGTACAGATATTGTGAAAAAATAAAGAGCTTGGTTATATCTCATTTGTTTTAAGCTCATTAGATTTAAACATAAAAAAAAATTCATAAAATAATTATTTATTTAAGAAATGACAAAATAAAACAATTCTTTCACAAATTCAATCTGAATATTATATCAAATGAAGAAATATACGACGCGGCGATAAAGACATATTTTAATAGTTTCTATGTTTCTTTTTAGTCTTATGAGTTTTTTTCGGTTTTTTAATAGAACGACTTCTTAAAGTAGCATGTCTATGTTGTTTAACATCAGCTTCCCATTCTTTACGACATAACATATACAACTGCATGGCAGCTTGAGCATCTTGAATTGAATTATGTTCACCCGTTTGTATGTCAACATTCAAGAAATGCGAAGTCAATTTTTTCAAACTAGGTGTTCCAACACCGATTTGATAGAACTTTTTGTAACGGGAGGTATCTCTAATTTTATGTCTGGGATGCCTGATTTTTAACACGATTAAATCGTTGTGAACTGCATGTCCCACTAACACCTTTCCACGAAGGATTTCCAATACTTTTTTCTGTACAACAGGAAATTTTTCAGCATTTATTAAATCACAAGGCCTCACTCCGCTAACAGCGGTACGGTAATCAGTAATGGTAGCTGTTGGTTTAACAAAAGTATCGTATATACATTCACCCAAAGAATTCACTATAGAAACTCGAGCTAACATGTTTTCTTTCTTATCTTCTCCGATGCCAACCATCTCACAATCCATTGCAACAACATGAGTTTTTTTAACATTCTCAGATTCATCTTCCACGTTTATATTCAAAGTGAATTCATCTTCTGTAGTTTCTTTCGCTTTTCCATTGCTTTCTAAGAAAGCTTTCCAATTATCTGCACCAGTGGCTTTTTTACGATTGATCTTTACTACACTATTGGTTAAGGTAGGTTTGGACTTTTTAGATATATTACTATTTTTCATTGTGTTTTCTTGATCAGAAGATGGTTGAGAATTAATCGATAATTTCTCGAACTCTTTAATATTTATACAATTTAAACTTGCACCTTTCTCGACAGTATTCTCGTTTACAGATTTTATTTTTCCGATTCTTCTTTTAATAATTGCACTCCGCTTCGGATGAGCTTCGATTGAATGATTTCCGGAAACTGTGTTTTCGAGTATTTCCTCAACTGGCAATTCAGCGAATATATTTCTATCACGCATAGCTGAACACTACTGCAGTTTCATTTAAACTAAATAATTAACTACTCATAAAACAAGACGGCAATTTTTACTCAAAAAAGCGCACACATGGTTTATTATTTCAATAATACAATTTCATGAAAATTTTTATCAATTTTTTTCGTTTTTATCAACCAGTGTTGCTTAGTACGGACGAACAAATTAGCAAATAACTAAAAGGTCGAAGGTCGAAGATTCAAAAAATACTAAAAAAATAAATACAAAGCCAATAAATAACATCTATTTATTTCACTTTACATCAATCGAACTTTTTATTTTCGCGCCGTTCACACTAGGAATAAAATTGAAAAATTAAAATTACGTTCTTTTCTTATTCGCTTTCCTACATATAAAGTCCGCTGTAAATAAATTCGAAGTTGAATTCCGATTGTGTAGAGTCGAGCTGTACTTGCTCTTGTACGAATTGACGCATTGTCATAAATTTTTGTTATTCAATTGGTAATTTCAATGCCCTAAAAGGTGGTACACGTATTTCAACGCAGATAGATGTAAGTAACGTATTTTCAGTAAGCTTCACATTGATTAAATTTGTTTACTTTATGAACAAAAAACATTGATTGTAGATCATGGAAGCTTTTTTAAAATCTGGTAAAGTGGGCTCAAGCGATGATGCATCTACTTCTAAACAGTCACTCAAAAAAGAAGAGAAGAAAGGGAAAAAACCAACACCATGGGTTGAGAAATATCGACCACGCACCGTGGACGATATTGTAGAACAAAATGAAATTGTTGCTACATTAAAGCAGTGTCTTCAAGGTGCAGACTTGCCACATTTTTTATTCTACGGACCACCTGGTACTGGTAAAACAAGTACAATTATAGCAGCCGCTCGTCAGTTATTCGGTGACATGTATAAAGATAGAATACTTGAATTAAATGCGTCAGATGATCGAGGTATTCAAGTTATTAGAGATAAAGTGAAAACATTTTCTCAATTGTCCGTTTCTTCCACTAGACCCGATGGTAAACCCTGTCCTCCATTCAAAATTGTAATATTGGATGAAGCTGATTCAATGACTCATGCAGCGCAAGCAGCTTTACGAAGAACAATGGAAAAAGAAACGAAATCTACAAGATTTTGTTTGATTTGTAATTACGTCAGTTGTATAATTCAACCGTTAACTTCTCGTTGCGCGAAATACAGATTCAAACCTCTAAGTAAGGACACCATGTTAAAACGGCTGAATCTGATTTGCGATGAAGAAAAAGTTACCTGTGATGAAAAAGCACTGCAAACTTTGGTAGAAACATCGGGTGGCGATTTGAGACGAGCTATTACTTGCTTGCAATCTTGTGCCCGATTGAAAGGGGGTGATAGAGTACTTTATGAAGATGTTTTAGAAGTTACAGGCGTAATTCCAGACAGATATATTGAAAATTTATTTGAAGTATGTCATCAACGTAATTTTGATAAAGCTGAAATTGTCATTGAAGAAATAATTTCCGCTGCCTATTGTGCTCCTCAAGTGTTAGATCAATTTCAGGATTTAATTATTAGTAAAAGTAATTTAACAGATATTCAAAAAGCTAATATTTGTGAAAAAATTGCGATTTGTGCATGGCGACTTCAAGAAGGTGCCAGTGAATATCTACAGCTATTAGATTTATCTTGTGCAGTTATAAACGTATTTTAATTTTTTATTGCATAATTTTTGAATATGGAACTTGAAAATTATCAAAATAAATGTATCTAATATTTTTTAATTATCTGATTTTCTACGCTTTGGTAAAAAGATAATCGCATTTGTTTCTTAATTTCTTAATTAGTTATTTATTTAATAGTGTATTTCAGTTTTCACAAAGAAGAATAAAAAATTGGTATTGATGTGTGTGAGACTTGTGACACAAATCGCACGATCGAAGTGAGGGCAGTAATTCACGTGAATCAAAAATATTGAACATAATTATGTAGATCATGTACTATTGTAAAAAAAAATAATGTAAAATTTGAAAAAAATATTCAAGTTCTTATCAATTATCATCCATGGATTAGTATGGGTCCATGGTTTTTCATTTTGGTATTTCTGTATAATCCATAGGACCATGGGTCATAGATTATTATCATCTTATCAACAACCAAGTTTGTATTTTGTAAGATTCTTTGAGGCTTTGAATATTAATTTGAGGTAAGCTAGTCCTGCTGAATTTTAAGCTTTGTACTCTGAAGTGACTATGATCATCTAGTATCCATCCTTTGATCTATGAATTCAAAAAAATTTTCTGGTGGTAGTGCTATGTCGCGACTTATTTTGAATTGTTCTAGTATTTCTATATGAGTTTAATTATTGACTTATGATTTTCTACAATCTCTGCCGCACTACCGAAGTGTAAAATCTAGTTAAAATGGCAAAATCTGTATTACATTTAAAAAATTTATTTCTCGTTTTCTCTCGTTTTAAAAGTAAATCGTCAAACATTCAAAAAGATAAAGAAGTTTTAAAAAGATTAGATCATGAAAGTAACTTGTTATTTGGTAAATCCTTCAAAAACGCCAGAAGAAAATCTTGCAAAAACGTGAAAATCAACTTTGAAGAAAGCTCAGATGAGTGTGTTTATTATGATTTCTCTTCTGAGCGTGTTCCAAGTTCAGATGATCCATTGAAAAGTAGTACATATGTTGGTGATAATCCGATTCCAACTCTTGAGGAGCCCCAATCAGAGCTTGTTGATGAAAATGTTTATTCGGGAGGTTCTAATAAAAATGGCGAATCGAAGAATGCATTAGTTAATGGTCTGGTGAAATTTTGTTTACGGTATACATTTCTTATTTTCTTATTAATTGTTATTTCATTAATTCAAACTGTTTCTTCCAGAATCTACGCCATGGTTTCCTTTATTTAATGACGCAAAAGAAGAATATGTTCCTACTCAAACTTATTCTATAAATCCCATTATGAAGAAATCTTTCCGGACTTTTCCTACCGTAACAACTATTCTTACCGAAACAATGTCTGAGAAATCTAAAATGTACTTAAATGAGTGGAAAAACAATCAAGTTGAAGAACTAGGACAGGATAAATTCGACGAGCAACAGAAAAGTAACAATATTATGATTTCATGATTACAAAAATCGTATTTTCATGATCACCTTACTTGTGCAGAGCAACTACGATCTAGAAATATTCTGTTGAAATTGATAAAGAAGCGGTTACTCGGAGTACAAAATGAAGATCTCGATATTCCGCCAGAATTTCGGGGATTTTGGCAAAGCTTAGATTATGTTTTTCCATTGTTCTCGAATTTGAAAACGATGGAAAAAATAGTAGCGCATCCGGAACTGAAGTACAAAGGCATGATTGATAGTATTATTGAGTTTAAGTAAGTTTTTATGCGTACGATACACAGAAACCGAACAATAAATTACATACTTCTTTTCAAATATATGTTCCTGTACGATGTGATCGTAGGGGTAAACCTGTATTAGTGAGCTGGAAGAAATCTAGTAAAATTAAATCGTCTATCGATTCAACATTTGATGCCCCGGTTCAAACTGCAGCGTACTTAGGAGCATTAAATTACGATAATAACTATCCTTTCAAAGTACGAAATCACAGTTACGTATGTGAAACTGTGTTTTTCTTACAAATTTACGTATTCGGTTTATCACAGGTAGAAGAAAGCTTATTAGTAATGTCATACGAAGATGGCAGTAAAGCAGATATTTTTCATTTGAAGAAAGAAAATTGTTCTCTTTATTGGAAAATATGGTTGGATAGATTACATTTATATCAATCGTCACATGGAGGTATGATATTATGCACATTTCATTGTCATAATACTTAGGAATAGAATTTTAGGTAATCCTCCCTATAATTTTTTAGAACCAGGGTTTGTTATCAAAAGTAAATTATCGAAGATATCTGAGGATAACATCGCTGCGATAGAAGATTTAGCGTCGCCTTCAAGTACTAGTGCTTATTTTCCCAAACATTCAACTTGCAATGAAATTCCGATAAAAAGTACGGAAAAGAATGATTCTTTAATCGTAAAAGGTCATATGCCGGAAAAATCTGAAGCCGATACTCCCGCAGAAAGTTCAGCGTTTCCTCCACCAGCTGGTTTTAATAATTCAGCCTATACAACATTCACTGAAGTTTCAACCAAAAACCCCAAGAACAAAGATAAAGGTTTGCATATTATGTTAGTGAAAAAATTTTCCAGCATTTCTTAATTTTTTTTTTTATAGAACTCAAATTCTACTTTCCTTTGTACAACAACCAGAAAAAAGAGTTCATTCCGAGTAATGGGTACGAAATAAATCCAGTTAAGCAAGAAATTTATAATTATTATCCTTCAGTAACCAGAATCCTCAGCGAAACGAAATCTGATTCTGCTAAGTTTTTATTGGAACGATGGAAGAACAATTTAATAGCTCAAATGGGTCAAGACGGTTTTGATAAATATCATAAAAGTGAATATTGACAGATAATGTTTGTGGTAGTTTTGTTTCTATTTTTTTGTGTTATTTTTATTTTCTTCCCGTAGATTTGTTGGAAACTGGAACGTTGTTACATAGTCTAATACAAAAACGTCTAGTTGGTACTCCTGAAACAGATTTGGACATTAGTCCAGGATTGGAAGGATGTTGGAAAAGTTTACAAACTGTTTTTCCTCTAATTTCCGGTATCAAAGTTACCGAGGCAAACGTAGTTCATGAAGAATTGAAGTATAAAGGAATAATTGATTGCGTTGCGGAGTTCAGGTCAATTTCTTATTTCGCTGTTCAAATGTAGCCGTACATTATTTGTTGTTTACTTTTTCGATAATCATTGTTCACAGAGGTAAACCAATGCTCATAGATTGGAAAAAGAGTGACAAAGTGAAAGCATCAATTGACAGTACTTATGACGCTCCATTACAGATCGCAGCCTATATCGGGGCAACTAATTATGACAATCTTTATCCATTCAAGGTATAAATCAAATTCAGATAGTGAATGATTTTGAAGTTTACATTACCTCTGTTGTATGTAATTCCAGATTGAAGAAGGTTTATTAATTTTTGCGTATATCGATGGAACTAAAGCGGATATATTTCATTTGAATAAAAACAGTTGTTTGAAATATTGGAATTTATGGCTTCAAAGATTGAATGACTATAAAAATATGGTTAAAGCCAATGGTAAGTTGATCGGACATCATTATGAAGCAAGTATTATAATAACTAAAATGTCTTCTTTTCAGATTTGAAAATTGAGTATTGATTGTGAACTTCCGTTGCCATGCAATATGAAATTTGTGATTCTCCCATTCTTTAATTATATACTTGTTTTCATTGTTAAGTAATCACTAATAGTTTTTATTTCATTATTTATTCATTTTTTGTATTTTTTTTTTTTTAATAAAAAAATGTTACGAGAATTCAACAGCTAGTTTTTTACACGAAAAAATGAATTATCATAACACGTTATTCGCTACGATTTATTAATTTTTTTAGAATGTAAAAACTTATAATTATTCAGAATCAAAAAAATACAATCGTTTATCATACAAAACCAATTCAATAACTATTGCGAATGTAGGATTGTGGGGTGATTGGGTATAGAAATACGAAAGAATAACGGACTTTGATAACCGGTAAAATTTTCCAGTATCCAATATACGTATTAATATAGATTAAATAAGCTTTAAGCAACCAAATTGTTCATAGTACAAGGAAAGTAGCCGAGTACACAATATTCCAAAAAAAGAAGAATATAAAGAGAACTACTTCACCAGAATCACACTACTTTGGCAGAACTGGAAGAAGTACTTTCTTCGGCAGATACTTTCAATTTCTTCTTTTGTATTCTAGTTGAGAGAACGTTGTACAGTTGCTCAGAATCTTTCGGACTAGCCTAAAATATGAAAAAATTTAAAACAAAAAAAACTAAGAAAGTAATGAAACACGTGATACCTCTACCCGTGTACACTTACCATGACTAAGTAAATTCTGACTTGACCATCATTATCAATGGCTGTTAATCGAACACTCTTCTTACTAACGCGTTCAACACTCATATCACTCCATATCTGTATAAATAATAAAATCGATGAAATTCTAGTACTCGTCGTACAAAAATTTACTTTAATTACTTACTTTAGTATTAAGCACAACTCGTAAATTTCCCAATAATCTCATAACTAATCGAGAATTTCGACCGTCCGACGTCTCTTTATCATTAACGCGTAACGTTCCTCGTCCTCTTTCGGCCCAGCTACTTGAAGCATTATCAAACGCAAAAAGCTTGCAATTAATCTAAAATATCATAAGTGAATTCGTCAAATTGTGATACAAAAACAACGCATCGAATTTAACACAATTAATAATGGAATACACACTTGTAACACATTCTGTTCATCTTCTTCACCAGTAACAATAGCTACTTCTTCGTACTTTCTTTTCACCGATCGAGCTTCTTCGTATTCTTTTGCAGATACACTCAATGTTTTAGCATTACCATTACTAAATACATGAGAACCGCCATCCTACAATAGCAACAAATTAAGTAATACGTTGTACGCGAGAAATGTACAAATTTATATGCTTACTTCTTGTTTCGCATTGGCTGATTCTTGTTTGAGTGCTGAGGAAAATAACATTTCCGAGAATGTAGTACCGTTTTGAATGACAGGTTCTTGAGTTTGTTGAGCTGCATCTTTTTCGATCTATTGTGAAATCTGGTTAGTAAAACGAAATATTTTGAATAAAAAAGAATAAAATATTACCGTTACTCTCTCATGCAAATTTTGTCCAAATACGAATTGTGATGAGATGGAAGTACTGCTTGGAGTGCTCGAGGACATAGAGTTGGAAATGACAGGCGTTGTAGAACTAGTTGCAGAAGTAGTTACAGCTAAACTTACACTAGATGTTGATAAAGGGCCATTCAACGGGACGAATTTGAGAGGAACTGATGTCATCGAACTCTTCGTATCCTGTGTGTAAAAGCTTACATAAAAACAATTCTACAGCATTCTTTTGTTGTAATTCTTTTCTACTAACCTCTGACGAAGAAATTTTTTCCGACTGCGGTAACTTATCGGACTTCTCATCACAGTTTGCTTTTGAATCAAGGGTTTTATTGAATTCATCTAGAAATAAAAGGCTTGAATAAATGATCACGTAATCTTGTTTTACATACAAATTGCAATTCACTTACTATTTACAAACGGATTGGCTAACACAGATGGTTTCAATTTCACAGTTTTACTGGTATTGTTACCGAAGGTAACAGAAGGCATAGAGGTATTAGCATCAGTGAATAAGGTAGATGGTTTTAAAATACTTCTACTGGTACCAAAAACTACAGCAAGTAACCGATGGATTAATAATCTGTAGAATGGTATCTATAGTTCAAGAAAATGTAACAGTTATTACCAGGTTTGTAAGAACTTTGCTCATTCAATGGAGAACATATATTAACTGGACGATTTGATCCAAATACATCTATGCTGGTCGCATTATCATTCTGTGGTGTGTTTTCTGTGGAGATCAACAATTTCATATGAGAGCAAGAAACACATTTGAAAAAGAAAATCCTCTTACCGTTTTTTGATTCTTCATTATTTTCCAATTCACATTTTCTTTCATCGTTTGAAGGAGTTGTATCGTTTATACTGCTACTGTTATCATCATCTTTGAAAACAGTTCAAAAATTCGTGAAAATTACGGAATGACTCATTGAATTTGACATGTGAAAAATGTGATATGAATACTCACTAGATAATGATGCCATTCTATGATAAAAATTTTATACAAACAAAATAGAAAAGTAAAATTTATTCGGAAGAAGATGAAATTATTCGTATATTTTCACGAACCAAAAGGTATTGAATTACTGAACAATGATATTGAAACTAAAGTGACAAATAAAATCGACTTATGAACAGAATATAAACTCGTTACATATAAATTCATTCAAACTTTAATCAATGTTGATTATTGTTATATTGTTTATAAGTTTATCGTGATCGAAATTGAAGTGCAAAAGTTGAACAGTTGAACTTGCTAAGCCCAGGAAACAGTTTTGTTTTTGCATCATGTTTCAAATAGAAAATTTTATTTTATTTCGTTGGTAACATTGCTAGAAGCTGACCAAAAATTTCAACTGTAATTCCATACTGTATACAATGTAGCTGTGTTTCATCGAACTGTATCAGATCAGAACTGTATCAATTCAGTGGTAGGTTCAGGTTCGCCGGCAATTTGGCCCAGTGGATGCTGTCTTCAGTGGCACAGTTACAAAATGTCATCTAAATACCTGAAGTGCTGACTGCTAAGTGCAAACTTTAGACACTGTTCTGAGATCTCAGTTCAACTCAAACAATACGATAAACTATCTAGTACAAACTAATACAAAGCTAGTTTTTGGAAACACGTTAGTTTAGAACACTATTTTCATGTTTCATGTCTCAATCTTGTCAGCAATTAAATAAATCCTTGCCCTAAGTAGGTTTGGTTAAATCATTGATATTCCTTGTCTGTTTGAGTTGTGTAAGCCATATTGAAAATCTGCTATCCAAAATTAGATGCCGCATACGTTATATTTTAATCCATATTCACGCAAACAGAACACTTCTCCAAATGATCTGATCGAATACAACTTTCTGATTTTCAAAGACCGATATTGAGCAAAAAGACATGAGGAAGAACTCAATAAAACAGAACAATACATGTATTAAAACTAAATTCAACAAAGTAGCATAGAATCAACTATATAACAGGAACACCATATATTATTTTTTCTTCTTGAGCAGATTGATATATTTGGAAGAATCGTATGAAACTTTTGCAGATTCTACTATAGTCATTTTCTTTTTGGGTTTTCTGAGTTCCAAACGAGCTCTTTTCTCATTCTCATTCAAAGTATTGATATCAAGAGGCAACTACGAAAACATGAATTCACCATTAAATCGAGTTGAATGGGGCCAAATTAGTATTTTAATTACCGTAGTCAACCTTAATGATCGCTCTAGGTTCTGGATATCTTATCTGAATCGTTGAACCATCTGGAAATACCAACAGAGTAGGGTAAGTACGAGAATAAGTGTTTCGATGAGGTTTCGTGATGGAAACAGTAACACTACTTATCGGCCGTTTAGCTATTTGAATAATGCTCCTAGTTAACAGAAAACAACGGAATGTGTTGCCTAGTATAACGTTAGAAAAATTCAAGTAAAACAGTACGAGCATAAATAAGTAATTCATTATGATAGAAAAGTTCATATTATAAAACTTACTGAAATATTTCTTTTCCCAACATTCTGACTGACCGTGATATGTGAAATTTTAATAAAGGTTGGATCGACTATGGAGCATAAAACATCCTTTTTTATTCATTGATCAAAAATATGAAAAATTGAAAATTAAAATAAATAATTTGGAATTCGCTGAGAGCTTATCATTCGATTTATTGATCAATTAAAAAATAAAGAATCTGTTGCCCCGATGGGTATTTGGGTAGGACATTGGTAGGACACGACATTTTATCGAAATATTTATTTTTATGTTTTTGGAAAAATGAGAAATAATGATAAAATAATCTTTTTGATCCATTATACATAATCAACTTTTTTTTTTATAAAAAAAAAGTACAAATTAATTTCAAATTTAGAAATATACTACCGTAATCATTGAAATTGAAAAATTAAAATTTTCCAATTCAAATAATATTAATTTATATAAAACATACGGCACATCTAAAGCCTAAAAAATTCACTACTGACAAACAAAGAAAAAAAATGTTCCGTCATGCGGCATCGGTGAAAGTGAAAAATCGATTTTTATTTTCAAAGAATCAATACTAAAACAAAGTCATGTGGTCTCCGTTTCAACCAATCCAGATACAGTATTGCGCTGTTTAGCCAATAGCATGATTCCAGTGTTATTAAAGGAGCGTTTTAAAACGAAAAAATGCCGATCGTAGTAATCCGGTGTTTCAAGTTTTAGAATATAATCAATTCTTTTATGTTTATTTCATATTCAAGAATGCTTTCCAAATTCACTGTGCTTTCTAAAATTTAATTATTTTTGTCATTAGTCAAATTCCGTTTAAACATTTTAGTAAGTATCGATGTTCGTAATTTTGTGGTTAATGGCGATTTGCCGCTCAAACGCCAATATCTTATAACTGATAACTTCGAATGTTGATTGTATTTTTAATTGTTATCTTAATGACTACTAACAATCTTCATAATTTTCATTTCTTTCTATTGTTGTACGTTAATTACATACAGTAATACGTTGATCTAATAAATTTCTCTATTATCACCAACACTTATCCCGCCATTAATGATACGAAGCCGTTTCTATGGTTACAGATGAAGTGCACCAATATATTACATTTTACTATTTATTACTTTACACTATCGCTATTATTGTCATTTCACAATTGCTAATTCGAAACGACTATGGAGACAACATGACTCTAGTTTCGTTTTTTAAGTTTTCTTCGAAATGATATATCTGGATATACATAATGGCGCCAAAATACATGTTAAACATAATGATTGCTTAGTACTTACCGAACCGGTACGATCGTATCAGTAGAATGAAATATCTATTTGTTGTAGGTTCTTTCGTATTACTAAACGTTCAAAATGGATTTCCTTGCCAGTCCTATTCATAGTTGCAGCTTCGAAACGTTCGATGATGCATTCTTCGATTTACCCAAAGAAATGGATTTTGAGACTACAGACGAATTCAAAGAAAGCATGTCGTATTCGGTAGATGAAGATGATGATTTAAATAATGGTTTATACGGAGTTTGGAGCTCCAAACATCCATGGAGTTTGAACAATAATTCAAATTCCATGTATAATTCGAATCTACATTTGGATTTCATCGGTGAGTGTTAAACGTTGAAACAGTATTTTTTTCAATTTTACTATGATTTTAATTATGTTGTATTACAGCGTTTTTCTTTCCCTTGTACATTTAAATAAAGTTCAACTTTCCTGTTTGTAATTTAGAATTAATTTTGAAACAAGATAACTAGCTGTGATATCCTAAAATAAGTACATATCTTATTTCTTCGATCGCTTTTGGCACTGAAATAAGAAGAATATGATGAAATGATATAGTTTTTGTGCGTGAATGTATAAAAATCAATTACACTTTTAAAAACTCACTGTGATTTACATCTGGAAACAGTAAATGTAATCCAATTTTTCATTAAAAAATGAAAATTACCCCGCCCCGTATTGAACACCTAATCCAGCGATAACCTTAATCCCTCTTTGATATAATTAACTCGTTCTTTGTATTTTTTGGCACGGTAAAGTTTTTTCGTCGATATTATACGGGCAATTTTTAGCCGATATATGAAGAGTTCAACTTTGTAGCTTGGCAGTTTAGCGTTAAAAATATGCGCTGTATTATTTTGAACGTAGTGTCGATGATTACCTTAGTCGTAATTCATCTCAATACACGTGGAAACGGACGCGCTATGGTTCGTTTACCCGATTTTCGAGTCGGCTGCGTTCACAGATGTTCAACACGTTATTTCATTTGCGTAATATGTATACGACACTATCAATAATACATATGTAAACAAGACCGAATGATTCGTTTCACTAATAATATAAAGCCTATCATCAAACTCATTCGTATTTTTATTTTACAGGAGGCGATCCCGAATCTGCCATAATGGTAAATCCTAATGTAGTTATTCCGAATGGTTTTCGAGTCAATGACGAAGAAAGTGTTAATATCAAAGAAGAATCCAAAGAGTCGGTAGTCTCAGTTGCTACGATTTCATCACCAGTTAGCAGTGTAAAAATTGAACCCACCGAATTATCAAATAGTAACGATGATTTACTATCCAAAAAAATCCGAGCGAAGTTTATTTCTGTAAAAGAAACTTCATCAGATGAGGATCAGCCCAAACTGTCTACAAATTTAAAAACTGGCGTGCGCATACTAAAACCAGCGTTAATCGATTCATCTAACGCAACTTCGCTCATTACAAATAGTTACGTTACTAGCAATAACCAATTAAAAAATGAAAATAGTCGCTTGAAAAATACCCCTTCGGTGATTACTAAGAGTACGAATAGTACTAAATGTGGATTTTACTACCAGAACGAAACTTTTTATCCTAAACCGGCTTTCTCCTATTCGTGCTTGATAGCCATGGCTCTGAAAAACTCAAAACATGGCTGTCTTCCAGTTGCCGAAATATACAATTTTATGTGGTAAGCCTACACTTCCAGTCGTATAAACTGAATCATCCGTACACGAAATCTTACTAATGTTAATTCTTATATTTTAGCAATCATTTTCCTTATTTTAAGACTGCGCCAAATGGTTGGAAAAATTCAGTCAGGCATAATCTTAGTTTGAATAAGTGTTTTGAAAAAATTGAAAAACCCGCTGGTAGTGCCCAAAGGAAAGGTTGTTTATGGGCACTAAATCCTAATAAGGCAGCTAAACTAGAAGACGAGGTGCAAAAATGGACCAAAAAAGATTCCGCTGCTATCAAAAGAGCAATGGAATATCCCGGTGAGTATATTTTAAGTGCATTCAACGTGCCTGAATATAATATATTTTTTCAATTTCATAAAATTTGTTATCCAGCTCAAATATTTCACGAATTGCACGAATTATTTAACGTATTCATATTAAACTTTTGAATATAGAAAACTAAAAAACGAGAATAAATTTTCATTCATCAACGTTCTTTATTTTGAATAAACTGTATGATAAGTGGGAGCATTTTTTTTTCATCCTTATTTCTCTTTTGCATAATATAACTACTGATGCGAGTTTCAGAAAAATCTGCTCTTTGAATTTTGATTGAAAAATCGTTATTTCAGTTTTGTTACGAAAACGTATTTTCATGTTAGTAGGTATTCTCGATCGTTTTTAAAAAATTGAACCTTTTTTTTTACATTGTAACGCTTTGGTAATCCGCCAGATAAAAGTTATTCCATCCTCAGCCCAGTTGCGTTGAAAAGTTGTATAAGTTTTCAATAGACTACTAGCCCACTGCAAATTTTCAATATTAGGTAAATTTAAGTTAAAAAAAACCACATAAAAACTAATACATTCATTAATTTTGTATGCAGAGCATTTAGAGTTACTAGAACGGGGTGAATTGAAATCGTTATACGACAACGATCAGAATGTCGATGACGATGACGACGACATGGAAGGTAACGAAGATGAGGATACTGAAAGCGAAGAACCCAGCCCTTGTGACGATGACCCCGTTGATGACAGATTGAGCGAACCCGAAGACCAAGAATGCGAAAAACGTACTAAAGCGCAGCAGTATCCTGTATTAAATATCTCCGAAGCTACTGATCTCCCCGAATTCAACATTGAAGTAAACATCCTTCCGACGAATATTTTTTTTATTAATTAAACTAGAATGTTAACTTTAGTTTTTTGTACAGGTTGATGGCAGTATTTATGAAGAATTAATAGGCAGCATTGAAAACGAGCAATTATTTACCATAAATGGTTCGGCATTGAACGGTTCTAGTCCTAATGTCGCCGCCAACCAAACGAATAAAAAAGTTAATAAATTTTTTGTCGCCGCCGAAGTGAACGAAAATTCGCCCAAAAAGGCGGCCGCTATTCGAGCGAATAAAAACAGCGATCCAGAAATATACGATCATTACGATATAAATAATTTACTAAGATTCGAAAACGAAACGAAAAATTCGGCGAAAAAACGTTTCGGTGGTAATCGGCGAGTATGTTCCAACTCGCGAATCAAACAAATCAAATTCAAAACATGGAACTGAATTACCGATAGTAAATAAGCGCTTTGATTCATCCCCTTTGTTTATTCTTTTTTACTACGTTCTTTTTTTTTTCCTAATTAAGAAATAATTCTAGTGAAAATTACGTACTTCCTGTTTTACTATGTTACTGAAGGGGGTCAAATCGAATCTTCGATTAGCCTATTATTCGTAGACGTCTACGAATAAAGATTTTATTTTGTTTAATCGCGAATTGATTTCGCATCTTGTTGGTACATTAGTTAATTTACCAAAACGGCGATAAGATTGCAAACCCGGTGAAGTCGCCTTCTCTATGTACCTAAGCTAGCTATTAAGTAACTCATAGGAATGTAAAAAAGACGAACGAGTAAGAAAAAAAAAAAAAAGTGTAAAAACATTATATCAAAATTTGTTTCCAAAGCCGGTTAATGAATTTGTTAGTATATATTGATTTTGTTTTTTGAATTGATGTGTATGTATATATTTTTTTTATCTAGGATTATATACGTATTGAGTCAAGTCGATATTACTGGTTTGTGATTTTTTTTTTGTGTGTGTCATGTGTTTACGTGTGTTTTATGGGGTTTGCATCATTGTGTAAGGAATTACAATCTATAGGGGTTTTTCTTCTTTCGAGTCACGCGTGATATTAAGGTATTATTATAGTGGATATGTTTTGGTCTCAAAATTGTGCATATTTTTTTCTTTCTCATTTCTGGAAATTTATTTGTTTCTAATCTAAATGTAAACAGTTTTTATACTTTTTTATTCATTAAATAATAATGAAGTCAGTCGTTGGTTTTCTTTGTGTTTTAATTTTCGTTTAAATTCGCCTCGTGTTTCGATTCGATTGCGATTCGTGCGGAACGCGCTATATCACTACATTTGTACATAATCAACATTATGAACTAGAAAAACCAAAGCATCGGATGGATTTTTTTTTTCGATACGAAAGACGAATAAATGGTATTGCTTTACCTTGATACAAATGAAAATTAATATGAACATTATCATAGCGTTCCAATTGCTGAAAACATCCATTTTGACGGCTTCGTAACAGCCAATTTTCTGTTTAACTATTTCCAAGTTGCAGACTTGCATATGTGCGCAGCAACTTCTCGCTACAGCGTGATGTTCTTGCAACCAGTCTAAATATGAATTGGCACCGCAACAGTTGAACTGAAACAAACGATTATTAAATGTTTTTTTAAAATCGTTGAGAAAATCAAGATACGATACGATAATTGTAAAATTTTAACCGTAGTTTGTATGTAATTCATGCTTTTCAAATTCAGTTCGTCGAAATCAACGTCTTCGGAAGCAGGCGAATAATTACTGCCTTTTTTATAACATTTTACCGAATCGACCAACTCGGAATGCAAATATTCCAAATGGTACGACTTTAATATGCCGACGAAAGGAGCTAAAATCATTTCGAATATCATAGCCGCAATGAACGGTATAAACTTCTGCGTTCATTTTACACGAACACGCGAATACAAATTAGAATTTTAATCATTTCTAGAACTTTTCTCGCGTGTAGACAAGGTACCAAGATCAACTCACTATGTACGAAGGATGATTGATTAACAGACAACCTATCAAGCTACTACTGAAACCAAAAATAAAAAATATTACGACGAAAATCCACGGAAATGTTTGAATTACTCGATCCTTCTCACAGCTCGAAGGATACATTTTAATTGGATATTTTTTTTTTATTTAAAGCGAACGTGAATTGAAGAACGATTTGCAAGCAATATTTGTAGTGATAAGAAAGATTTTGATTTTAAAATGATTTGATGGCCGATGAAACTTGAAAGTCGAATATTGTCCGTCCAATATAGCTTGAGACGTTCCCCTAATTTTTGAAGTAGGCAAAAAGCGTTACATTCAGGGGTTCTTATTTCACACGTGAAATACAATTTTTTTTAATAAGCGGTGGTGGTGGTAACGCAATGCCGTATTATCATAATATCAGTTATTTATTTTTCATTAGTGGTTGATATTGAACTTGCAACATTTTTAAAGTAAAATGATGAATTTATTAAACATTTTAAATCTTCGTTTCAAATGGTAAGTTTTTACAATAATACTATAAACGTTTATGTTATTTTAAAAATAAAATGACTAGTGAAGTAACCCTATAAAATGACAAGAAACAGAAGTTGAAATTTTCAACTTCTGTTTTATGCTGCTTCTGATGTCAAAGGATTGGCCAACTCCTTCAATTCTGTATCA
>FIZR01012553.1:0-41768 GCA_900060175.1 Ferrisia virgata
AATTTTGGGTTTTTAATTATTTTCAAAATATTCAGAGTTTTCATGAGGTCCTGTTTGATAGTGAGGAAGTGTGTGGTCCATTTGAGTTTCTTATCAAATGTTAATGCGAGGAATTTTGTGGAAGAGTTAAATTTAAGGTGTTGCCCTTTGAACATTATTTTGACACTTCATTTGATAATTTTTCGTGAATTTTAAATTATTAAATATTGTTTGATTTTTTCAAAAAAAAACAACGCTATACTAATAAAAATATTACTGGTAGATTCTCATAAATTAAGACAAAAATAATTGTTTTTCAAGACTTGGAGTAAAATAAACGCAAATACTGTTCAGAAGATCGGGGTGATTTGATCCGCTGAATACAAATTTGAGGTTAGTATTTTTTTGTGCGAGTGCTTTGAACTTTGAAATTGTTCAACGATAAAAACGAATAAATTCTAGTAAAAAGGGAAACAATCGAACATAAATTAGTTTAATAGAACACCGTGTGAAGGAAAAAAATATTCGATAGAAAATTACTACATCAAGCCAGAAAAATGAATTAACAGAATGGTTTTTTGCATTTTTGATGGTTTTCCATTATCTAAAAAAAATTCTAAAAAAATATATTCTCTAGGTATGAATCTATTACGCAATATACGTATATATTTTTCTATTTCTCTAGGTTTGAAACCATTGCATTATTTTCAATCATTTTTAAATTCAACAAAAACGAATGAAATTTTCCGTTCTTTGGCACAATGTTACGTCTCCAGTTCTGATTTTGGTACTGGTTCCAATTTTGAATAAGTTTTAAGTGGTTTAAAATGCGGATTTCGGTACACAGCATCTCAGCCCCTGTGCCAGAGCAAAACTGGGGGTGAAACATTTTTTTTTTAATTGAAAAAATCAATTGACATACCGATTGTTACTAATTTGGGATCGCTGCGTTTGAATATTCACTTGTTTTTTTGCATCTGTTCTCTGAATACCCTTCCAGTATCTTCGAATTAGTAAGAATCGATTGTCATTTCACTTTTAAACCTGATTTTCTATGTCATATTATCAATAAAAACCAGGCTATTACGAACTATCGACCTACGGCGCGGCGGATGGAGAGAGGAGTATCAACGAAATAAGTTACGAGGTCCTAGAAGACCATTGAGACCTTTTTTGGTCATGTCAGATATCTATCCGCTTTTTATTTTATTTTTTTTTTTCACCGAGACTAAAAATAATTTGTCAAGCTCGATTCGACCAAAATCGTTCAAATTTTGGGTAGTAGGTTTAGATTGGTAACAGATTTGATATTTTTAAGAACGGATGACCTTGGATCAAAGTTCAGTTATGCCAAAATTGGGGAAGGGATGTGGAAGGGGGAAAATTGTAAAAATTGTTCCTATTTGTACCAATTGATGGAGAATCAAAAGTTGTACAACGTAGATATCCAAAAATCACCCTCCTAGATCAATTAGGAGGAAAGATATGAGGTTTTCTCTTTTCTGACCTCGAAAACAGATTTTCTCCCATCTCCCCTCAAAATTGAGCTCAGAGGTCGTAGAGGTCATAGCTGCATTTTTTGAGAGTTTCGACTCTTCAGACCAATTGCACCCCTCACAGTCCCAAAAAGTGGTTTTTTGGTCGGATCCTCTTATTTTTTGAGTTTATCCCACTACAAATTGAGCTAGGTGGTTGGAATTCAGGGGTTTGCAACTATTCAGCCTTTCTACACCCTTCACAGCTCTGAGAAAGTGGTTTTTTTTACCAGTTTGCATATCTCCCCTCTAAATTGTTTCCTTCTATGAATGGACAATTCTCTTATGTAATCTACTTCATGAAAATCAAGCTCATAAACCTACACATTGCGATGCTTTTTTTTTTGAATTTTGATCAAAATTAAGGGCTCCTGTGCCCCTCAGTCGTGTCAAGATCCTATTTTGAAAATTTATTGGTTAAAACGAACATAACAATGTATATTTATGATGATTTTTTCAAATTTTTAAATGGGAGCTTTCAAACGTTGTATTCATTATGAAAAGTTCAGCTTTCACCTCAAACGTTCAATTTTGAGCTTTTAAAATTTTGACCGTCAATTCTGAATCTCTTTTAACCAATCGTGAAATACACATGAGCCATCAAAGTTGAACTGTTTGACGAAAAATGGCGATGGTTCGAAATTTGCAAAGGCCACCCCACCCACTCCATCAAGGTGATTCCTTTACTAGACCACTCTTACTTCGTGGGAAATTTTGACGTGGAGTGAGCGTATTGTGTTCAGGACTTTTTTTTAGTCAAATTTTCTTCATTCTCGAGGGTAGTACAGTTTTTACTCCAGTTCCGACCTTTTCATTGGCATGTTTTTTATTTTACTGGCTGATTAGGAGTCGAGGAAAACCCTGCAGTTGGACTTAATCTCTTTTCATCCGCTGCCAGCACCACTTTGGTTTCTTTAGAAGAAAGAGCTCTTAAGTCACCATAGTTGGCCATTTTAAATAATCCCATTTAGAATTTCGTTTCAATGCAGCTTCTTTCACTTGAAGAATACCTCACCAGTTGCATTCTAGCTAAGTCTTCCAACAAAAAGACGTCTCCTCTACCCTCCTCCCGTCTACCATACTCGGTACTCGCATACGTAGATGTACAGTATAAAATTTTCAATCGGCTTATTTTCAAATGCATTCTCTTCGCAGTCGTTAATTTCAGACGAAAAATTCTCTCTTAACAAGTCTATTCCATTAAAATAGGTGTTTATTATTCTTATACACGAATACTCTGCTATCGTCGAGTTTATCACTACACAATGGCAATTTTAACGTTCCAACGGTTACGCAATTTTTCATTAGGGTTCCATTCACGCAGACGAATTAAAGCGAACGAGCAACAAGACGAATTGATTTTACATTCGTGGGAGGATGATTCGTCGTGCTTCTGTTTTTTTTTTCTCTTTCTCACTCTCTCTCTCTCTCTCTCGTACTAGGTACATTTTCTCCGCACAACAGTTTTCTCGGCAGCTTCCGAAAACAAATGGTAATTCAAAGACGAGATTTCTATACCTATTACCTACCTAGCTACGTATTTCCGCACATTTAATGTGGAATTTTTCTCGACGCACGGAGCGTAATTCGTATGTAAATGCAAAAATACTACGCTACCGTATATTGTTCAATTCGATAGCTAACCAAATAGGTATGTAGTAGGTAAGTCTAACGTATACCTATCCTATGTACGTTGATATATCCGAAACTCGCACCGATAACGAAATTATCATCGACAAAGAATCCACGTAAATTGAATAAGCCGAAGAACGGTTAATTTTTGCAAATTGTAGCGAGTTTTAAAAGTAGGAAAAAAAATAATACGACGGACTTTCGTTTTAAATTATTCGTCCCGAATTAAAAACGAATCCCTCTAGGGTGTAATTTTCAAAAGAAAATATTATCTTTTAGAAATCCATTTGTTAAAAGCCACGGAATTACTTAACTTTGGTGCTTTTTTGTATTTTTTATTTTTTAATGCCTAAGCCAACAACAAAAAAAAAAAAAAAAAACCAGCGAATAATAAAAGTGAAATATGGTCGAAAAATTCTTTCTACTTAACAACCCAGTCCACTAAACAATGTACATGTACAATATATATTTATAAATGAATGTTTCTCTAATTTGTTACATTGCAGTAGGTAGGTAGGTAGGTAGGTAGCTAGGTAGTAGGTATACCTACAAAATTTTCATTACCTACGTAGTTCGAGTTGGAAAGTTGTGCACTTAGAAATATATCCGGTACGATGAATACGGAATATGATTCGAATCAAAAAGAAGCCCTCTATATACCTAGTAACTATACGTACAATTTAATCGTATCGATACTGAAGCAAGATTAAAGCAGAAATTTTGCCAACGGCGATGAATTCGAATGTTAAAAAATATATGCTACACGTTGCTATCGTCATTCCACCTCTTTCTTTTCTCTTTTCCTCTTCTTTTTTTTTTTTTTTTTTTCTGTAGCGTCAAATGGGTTATTATAGGAGCTTACTTTACTCAAATTCCAATCCTCGTAATGGAACCTGAGATGGTATTTCGTGGTGCTTATTATTTATTAATATCGAGACAAAGTTTCCTTTTATTACTTCGCGGCGACATTATCGCTTTTACTTATTCGTACCGAAGTACTTGAGATTCCCGACCAGTGCAACGTTTATACATTAAATATTCAGCCGAAATTCGCATCGTAGGGTTGATCATAACTGTACCGTAGTCTGCGAAAACAAAGATTTTTTTTTTCCAGCCTTATTTGCCACGTCGGGCCGCGCCGCAACCGTCATCGCGTTAAAATTCAACTTAATCGTCGCGTTCCGGTCTGCTCCGATGGGCTAACATTTCCGCAATTTAATTACAACGCCCGGTATAAGTTTGTCCGTTTGAGAAAAGTCGACTAGAAGCTTCCAAGCAAAATGAACATATATTTTATGGCGTATAAAATGAGTGAGAATTTTTAATTTATTAACCAATCCCCTTTCCTCTTTTCACGCTAAGCCTTTCTTTTTCCTTATTTCTAAATAAATATTACTCGAAATGAGCAGATTTCACGAATAATTCATAATTTGGATTTTTACTATAAATTTTAACGTGGCTTTTCCGCTTTTGTACAACGTAAATACTAAAAATGTTATAATTACTGGCGAAAATGAGCCACGATTGAAAAGAAAAATGGCTACAGTACTTGAAAAATATATGAATTTTTTGGCAGCAGTTCAGCCTGATACATTAATTCAGCAACATTTAAAAAGAAATAAGAGTAAAGAAAATCGAATAAAAAATTTAAATATATACGAATTACTTAAGCGAACGAAATTATTTTCAGAAAAGTCGTACTTGGCAAAAATAAGCATTTTAGCCAAAAGTTAAATCCGATAAAGCAAGCAATTTGAGAATACGTCTCATATCTGCATGGAATGTGTATAGTAAAAAATTCGCAGAATTGAAACCTTTCATAAGTAAAGGCACAGTTTAGAGCTTCAGTCCTGAGTGTGCAGAGGGGGGGGGGGTTCCTGGCATAGTGTGTGTTCCAGGAGTAATCAAAGATTTCACTTCTTTTTTTTTGCATTCATCATAGATGACACTGTTATAAGCCTATCGATTATTGACCTCCCCTCCCCTCCTGACATTGGCTAAGGTTATTTTTGGCATTTCGTTTTCATCTAATAAAGTTTTGTTCAAATGTAAAGTGACAAAGAGAGTAGAACGAGTTTCACTTTTCATAGAAAGCTGCAAATTGTGGGGTCGCAGTAGTTCCAAAATGATCTTAAAAGATGTGGTAAAAATTCAAGTTTTCCAACTCAATTTTTTCGACATGCAGAACTGATCCACTGTTGAAAATTTTCCAAAAAATTGAAAGAAAAATGATATCTTTACACATATTTATCTTCTTCTAGATGCCCTCGACCATCTCAAGCCATTTTTCGCGATCCTTGGCAGCTCTCACATATTCTGCGAATGTTCTTCCCATACATATTTATACCCGAAGTTATCGTTGTTAACAAATTTCAAAATTTTGCCTTCTCATAGGAGTTTTCAAAAAACGTCACTTCTTGCGTTTTTTCACGACTTTCCAGAAAAACCATGGAGAATTTTTTTTGAAGAAACGTTCTTTTGAAATGAATGTATGACATCAAATTTTAAATGAATTTTCAATTCCATCTTCCATTGGTATCAGATTTTTTAGGGATGCTTAAAGTTTGGTTTTTCGAGTTTTTTCGCAAATTTTTTGGCATCATTTATTTTTTTTTAGTAAATTTTTGGTGAAATAGACCTAATACACTTACCTCTGTTTATTTAAGGTCGATTTTCATCGTTTATACGTCTTTGAGGGCTTCTCAATAGGAATCTCCTTGTACAAAAATACTGTACAAATGTTTCAAAAGAAAAAAAGACCGTAATGCCTTACTTATTGAGCCTGGTTTTCCCTTAAGTACGTAGTAAAGGAAATAAGGGAATTTTCCATTCATGGGGAGAAAAACAGATGAGCACTGAAATGTCTTTTCTTCAGACGTGGTAAGGGTACAGGTAGATATTGAAATGAATACTTGAAGGCCTCGAAAAGGTACATTTAGCGCAACAACCAAATCGACATACCGAATTTCAACCTCTTAGCTAAATTAGGAGGGGAGATATGTTTGGAACAAACCCGAAAAATAAGAAAAACCGACCAAAACCCAGTTTTTAGGGGCTATGAGGAGATGCAAGAGGGCTGAGTTAAAATCAGGGATCCAGAGAGAGGGGATTTGGTCTCTCCAGCTTCAGCTCTGACTTCGTTTCCGGTTCCATGATTTTTGATTCAAGTCTTTCTAGCTTCTGCTCCGACTCCACAATTTTTAAATAAAGCCACCTGGCTACAGATCCCAGTCGCAAAATTTTTAAAAAGTGGCTCTGGATCCAGCCCCTGAAAAAATCAACCTTAGGGGGCCCTTTTCCCCCACCCTTAGGCTCCCCTCCGGATCCCTACTCTCGACATATAAGAGGAGTGCAAATTCTTTCATTTCCAGAAACATCATTATCATCTTATCACTATCTCGTTCAAAAAGAAGATTCGGAAGGAGGAGTTCTGGTCCCTCCAACCCCAACTCCAAGGTTTTTGATTCAAGTCTCTCTGGCTTCATTTCCGAAAAAAATCGACCAGAGAGAGTCCTTCTCCCTCCACCCTCCGGCTTCGGTCGCCTGACTGAAACTCCCAAAAAGCACATCTATGGTCTCTACTAAATCTACATGCCGAATTTCAACTTGCTAGCTCGATTTGGAGGGGAGACATGCGTGAGAAAAAACTAAAAAAAAACAAGAAAACTCAAAAATATCAAATTCGCCACCAATCGAAGCCTACTGCCCAAATTTAATCGATTTCAGGTCAACTCTTGATGGTCCAGATCCATCAACAGTTCACCATCAATAGAGGACCATTACGATCCGGACTGTGAACAATTGGCCGTCAACACTTGCCAGTTCATCATTAATATTCGGACAGTTCAAATTTCATCTGAAATAACATAAATTAAAAAAATTCGTGACTCCTTTTTAACAAAAGAAATTTTGAAAATTGCTTAGAATTTTTTTCATAACATTCAATTTTTAAGTTGAACATAATACAAGTGTTGGCGATCTAGATATTGACAGCCCAGAATACTTTACCATCAATATTAAGGCCATTCACATCCAGGCCATCAATATCTCAACAAACCGAATTTAGATTGTCCGAATTTTGATCGTCAACAGTTCACCAATTGACCATCCACTATTGAGGGTCAACTGTATAATGCACTATTAAACATCTTTCGATGTTAATGAATAAATATTCAACATGGCCAAAAATGGTCTCGATGGCCTTGTAGGATACCAAACCGGATATCGTTGACACTCCCCTTCCATCCGCCATAGGTCGATTGTCTGTAAAAGCCTGGTATTCATTAACAATATGATATAGAAAATCAGGCTAAAAATGAAATATTATTTCTGACCATATAGATGAAACATGTCCGGTTTGATAGGTTTTTTTTTTCAGAAAAAAATTTCATAAATTTTTTCCTAATTTACTATAAAAGACGTGAAAAATTAACATTTTTGAGTGCTCTTGAAAAATCGGCTACGGAATTGATGCCTTACATTCATTTCAGGAAAGCGATTCTCAAATAACCGCAGAAAGTAAAATTTTTTAAAAACTCTTGAAAAAAAAGAAAACGGTGAAAATTTGCTCACAATGATAATGTTAGGTATAAATATGTATAATAATTCCACTTTGAGATGAAATTTTCTAAAAAAAAAATTCAATTTTTTGAACATTTTAAAACTTTGAGACAGTTTACAAGTTGAAAAAATTTAGTTGTATAACGAAAATTTTTATCACATCATTTTGAAGTAATTTTACAACTATTGTGATTCCCTCTCCCCCGCCATTTACAGTTTTCTAAAAACTCCAAATTCGTACCACCCTGGTGACTAATTCTAGACTTCTGCTTGTAAGCTGATTTTCTTTTAATATAAGGACTGAGTAGTCTTGAATCCTCCAAACCAGTCTATCTGGTATAAAGAATCACATAGCCCGATATGAAACCCAAATTTTAGCATTACCAACTGTCGAGAATAAATTTCTAGTACATATATTGCGGGTACGTGAACACACATTAAACCGCTTTCATTAGAAACTGCACTCAAACCATTTAATCAAAAGCTAAAAACAAAATT
The DNA here is from genome assembly GCA_900060175.1 of Ferrisia virgata. Taxonomy (NCBI): domain Eukaryota; kingdom Metazoa; phylum Arthropoda; class Insecta; order Hemiptera; family Pseudococcidae; genus Ferrisia; species Ferrisia virgata. The sequence continues at coordinate 8,205 of FIZR01012553.1, forward strand.
AAAACCAACACGCCTTATGGGATACGAGTACAAGGCACCATTAACGTTAAAATTTAGCAACTTAAATTATGCAGAAAATAATACCCAGATGAGAAGCAATTTCATTATCATTTTTTGCACATCGAGTTACTAATAAATAAATCAAGCTTTATCCGCAACTTCATTTTCGGGTTCTTTCTCATTTCTTATTCACTTGTAAAAATCTTGGCTGCGTCATCGTTATCATCATCATCTCGAACCCATCCAATGAACGAAACGAAAGGCAACGCAACGTGCTCTCAAATACCTGGCTAAAACAAGTGCGAAAATAAACAGCACTAACGGGTAAAAGGATACTTATGCTTCATGACAGACACAGGGGTACTCATATCTGAAATTCCTATGTAATGGTGTGCAATTCTTTAGCCAAGTATTTGACCCGAACATAATTTAGATATACTGCCAAACATATCGCACTCAGTAATCCCGGTCGCGTAAGGCCAAACACTCAAGAAACCCCGGCCAGATAACAAAAAAAAAAAGAAAGAATGAAAAAAAAAGAAAACCTCGTTTCTTATTTTCTTCCATTCGCCATTTCATCTAGCTGATCGAATAAATTAGCATATCAAATTTCCAACATTACACCACACTGTGGTAATGTAAATTGAAACTCTCGACAATGGTTCCTGCTCTAGCTCGGGCAAGAAACTTGGTTCTTGGTTCGGATTGCGTTTACGCTTCCAGCATCGAGAATCACGGAAAGAGAATTAAGTCTACAGGCGTTTCTGCGGCATAGCGTGGCTCGTCCGACAAACTGCAACCCTCTCTTGCCCTTTCGCTCGTTTCGCAAATTGGCCGAACGTTTGGACAATTCACGAGCAGTTAAGTACTCTCCGGTTGTCTTTCGCAGATGTTTCATTAAATCGTGTGCTGCTAAGTATTGGGCCATACTTCAATCATTTATGCACACGCCATTAAGTCGCACGCGACTCCTAACTATTTTAAACTGTTCTTTCGTTCGTTCGCTGTTTCGTATACGTACGTACCAAAGTATGTGGCCGAAACCTGAAACCTTTATCGTTGTTCGCACTATTCGAATAAAAATCTTAAAATGGGTCTCTTGTCGTGCGTAGGCAACATACTACCCACCTATATAATCATACGAGAAGGAACATGTACCACGTACATAGACTTACGTACAAGCTTTGCTTGAAAAATATATACCATTTTATTTCCAAGGCTACTTAACTCGAAGATGGTTTTTTTCTTCCTCTTTTTACTCGCTATATCTTTCTACGTACCTATATCTCTCCTTACGGCATAATAATTTATCAATTTTGTACCTATACAATAAAAATCTCAATATGTTTGTCGTAGGTACATTACCAATGGTATAGCTGGATAATGGTATCGTCATCGTGACAACCATAACGTAGAAGAATTTTTTTTTTATTATATTCTAGGCTTGAATATATCTTTCAATTCGACTAAAATCAATTTTACTCTTCGATTCTGGCGCTTTCGATACGTAACATGCCTTCGCTATACATATAAGCTGTCAGATTGACCGAGTAACTTACAACGCTATAGCTACATATACAGGGTGTTCCATCTCGATAGTACCTCCTTCATATCGCAAGTAAAGCAACACAAGTTGGACTCATGTAGCATGGGTTGACTATCCAAAACATTTCAGGGGCTGTGATATAGACATCCACATTTTTCATTTTTAAAAAATTCCAATTTAAAGATTAAAAATAGTAGAGATGTCTAGTTTACGCCAAAATGTAGCAAATACAATGTAATATTTTCGGTGAAAAAATTAGAGGCATAGGCGATGTAGTTCGTGAAGTATGACGAATTAAATGTAAAAAAATTATTGAAAATTTTTGTCCATAATTTTTTAAGAAGCTTTCATAAAATGTGCCAAATATAATGTAAACTCACTTCATATCAAAACGATTCAAAAAGTAACTCGGGTCTTCCAATCTCGGTCAAAATTTATTGTGAGTTCCACTCGGTGACCTAGTAAACGAATCAGCGTTATTTCGATCCTAACTTTTCGGAGTGATGGGTATGCTCAACTTTAAAGACTCATGTGTCGAGATTGGTTAGACTTAAAATAGATCTGTTTGCGCAGCTTTATAGGTAATCCAAATGAAATTTGCAATCAATGGTCAACATTTTAAAAGCTCAAAGTTGAACTTTGGGGATGAAAGCTCAAATTTTTATGCCAAGTATAAAATTAAAAGCTACCATTTAAAAATCTGAAAAAATTGCCATAAAGAGACTTTTTTATGTTCGTTTTAATCAACCAATTTTCAAAATAGGATCTTCATACTTCTGGTCGGACAGAAGGATCCACAATTTTGGTAAAATTATAAAAAATAGAAAAAATGAAGTGACATATCGATTTTTATTAATTCAAAGATGCTGATTTCAAATATCGACTTACTTTTTTGATTCCACACTGCCAACCCCCCTCCCTCCAACACTTCTCTCAACATGGTTAATATTTAGAAAAATTGGAAACGTGATGTGGCATGTCGATTCTTACTAATTTGAGGACGCTGAGTTCGAATATCGGCTTACTTTCTCAATCCGACTCGAGCACAATGGATTCGGATTAAGAAATTAAGTTGATATTTGATCTCAACGATACCGAATCAGTATGAATCAATAGGCTATACGTCATTTTCATATTTTTCCAGTATTTAAAAATTTTTTAGGTGGCTAAGGGGACACTTGGGGAATAGATCCAAAAAATAAGTGAATATTCATGCTCAGCGACCTCAAATTAGTAACAATCGATATGTCAATTTGTTTTTTCATTTTTTTTTTCAATCTTGACCATATTGAAGGGGCTGGTGGGAACATTTAGAGGAGTCAAATCAAAAAAATAAACCGATAATCAAACTCAGCGTCTTTGAATCAGTAGAAATCGATATGACATTTCCCTTTCACCTTTTTTTTTAAATTTTGACCAAAATTAAGAACCCCTGTGCCTCGCCCAAGGGGTGTTCAGATCTTATTAAAACCAGCATAAAAAGTTCTATTTATGGTAATTTTTTTTCAAATTTTTAAACGGCAGCTTTTAACTTTCATACTCATCATGAAAAGTTGAGCTTTCATCTCAAAAGTTCAAATTTAAGCTTACAAAATTTTGAACATGAATTTTGATTTTCTACTAAATTATCAATAAAACCGCGCAAACAAATTTATCCTAAGTCCAACCTACCATTCAATAATGAGTCTTCAAAGTTGAGCTTTAAAAATTGTGATCGCTCGAAAATTACAAGGGCCACCTCCCTTATCCTCCTGAGAGTTAGGACCAAAATGATGGTCATTCCTTCACTAGACCACACCGAGAGGAACTTACAAAAGTTTTGAGCGAAATCGTCACACATGAGTTACCTTTTGGGTCTTTTTGATATGGAATGAGCCTGATAGTACTTCCGGTAAAAAAATTGAGGGCATAGTTCATATGTGGTTCGTGAAAATTAAACGTAAAAAAATGTTTGACAATTTTTAATACTTTTGTTCATAAATTTTTAAGAGGCTCTTATAAGTATAAACAATTGGAAAATTTTTCTTGAAGTAACAGGATACCCCCACCACTTGACATAATTAAATTTTCCCCAACATGTTTAGATGTTTTAGAAAAAAATTGTTTTGAAGTTTTTTCTCTTTTTTCAGAACAAATTTTTCCATGGAAATGGAAATTTCAACAAAACGCTCTTTTTATTGAGATGTTTAATTAATTCAGAGAGAATATCAAAATTGAGAAAACATTTTAGTATAGGAACGTTTTTTACCAAAATTTATTCTTCGTCAAAATTTTTTTTGAAAAAATGAAAAAAATTTCAACAAAACAATTTCTTTTCAAAGTAACTAAAGAAGTAGGGGAAAACTTAATTATATGTAGTGGTGGAGGGTACCTTGTTACTTCAAGAAAAATTTTCTAATAGGGTACTTATACGAGCTTTTTTAACAGTTATGAACCAAAATTTTCAAACATTTTTTTACATTTAATTTGTTATATTTCACGAACCACGTGACCTATGCCCTTAATTTTTTTACCGGAAATATTACATTGTATTCGCTACATTTTGATGTAAACTAGACATTTCTACTGTTTTTAATCTTTAAATTGGAATTTTTTAAAAATGAAAAATTTGAATGTCTATATCCACAGCCCCTGAAATGTTTTGGATAGGCAACCCATGCTACCTGAATCCAACTTGTGTTGCTTCACTTGTGGTATGAAGGAGGTACTATCGAGACGGAACACCCTGTACAGACAGGTACGTGTATATAGTTTTGTATTATGGATACTTTCGACGAAGAAGAAAAAAAAAATATTGATCCCTGTATAATCTATACCCCGGTTACATAAATTTTAATAAACTCGCACCTTTTTGCGCTGCTGTCTGCTGTACATGGATGTATTTAACGTCGTCGTTGTCGATGTCGTTGTCGTCGTTGGTACACTCTCCATAGAGAATAGACGGCAACGAGGATGAACTTAGGAAAACATAGGTTTATTCTTCGATACGCCATACCATGCCAGCAACTTTCGCTTGAAATATAATTAACAAGGCTTCCGCGACTACGCGACGCGACGTTTACTCACATAATATAAAAACACCCAAACACTGGTATACAACACAATAAAGCTCGTAATAATGAACCTCTCTGCGTAAAGTCGCTCGCAAACCGTCATTAAAAGATAGCTATATACGCGTACCGTACGTACACCGGCATCGGAACCGGCCCGGCTCGGCCGCGGTATAGCTCTGTAGCTTGTCGGTCAGACAAAACTTTTATACTGATATATGACACCGAAGATGCTCGTTTAAACGCCACAGCTTCAAAATGAATGACCTTTTTCTCATGGTTCGTTCGAATAAGGAAAGGGATAACATGTACCTAAGCTTATCTTCCAACTCTTCCTAGACGATTAATGACTATTTAAAAAGCTCCATAATGAGGTGCTCCCTGAACCACCTATAACATATACGGTATGTATGTACCTAGCCTACCTACTACCTATGGGCTTATAATATACCTAACCTACGTACAAGAGTAAACGAGTTAAGTGACGTTATCGCCGCACCGGATACCTGTACCATTTTTTTCCCCACATCCAACTGGTCTTTGTCGTGGTCGTCCTCTTCCTCGTCGTTTTGTGTTCTTAATGAACTTTTTTTCTCTTTTCACCGCTCACTTTCTCTACATGTGCAATAGTATTACGCTATGTTAAAGCATGTAGGTAGGGTACTTTTCCTGGCTAAACGTTTAATTAAAAACACGTGCTAAGAGGACCGTTTTATGATAAATTTTCCGTACTAGAGAGAGAGAAAATTCCCAACTCCCCCCTGATCGTATTGTACGGGTACATCTGTGTCGTTCATTAGCGAATAAATGAAAAAAAAATCATATCACTGCGATACTGTAACATCCGCACCGAGTGAAATATTTGCCTAAATTAACCAAAAACCGAGTCATCTCGAGGGTATTACCTCTTATACCTATACTTTTTACATCCCTTCTCGTGACAGATTTTAAACTCACTACAGAGACGCAAACGTATCGTTGGATCTTAATGCGAGCACGGTTTATTCATTAGTACGTAACGTACATCGCGACCATTTAAACGTTATAATTTCCACCATTTCGACGTGTACTCGAGATATGCTCAAGAAACGAGGTTACTTAATGGCGACTTATTATCTTCAATTAGCGTTGCTAGTCCGCGGGGTGAATAACTTTGTCTTTAAGGAGATTCCAGGTTGACGGATAGTTTCAGTTTTAAAGTAGGTGATGGAAAAGGTAACAGATGGCTGGGACAAGAGTGATGTTGTAGCGAAGTTTCTGACGTCGAAACGGAGAAAGAGAGATGAATTACATGGGTGATAAAAACATTTAAACCACGTGCCTGCTCAATGGCTGAAAACCCCCTTCTCCTGGAATTTTCTTCAATGTACTAGCGTTACAAGCCTCTCATGAAAAATGATTATAATGTAGCCACGTCGTGTCATAATTTACATATATCTAAAAATGGTGATTTACCTTGGAATAATATTTGGATTAAAATTTTCACATTTTTGCAGGACATTTCAAATTAAACACGTTGAAGAATTGATCAAATGAAAAAACTGACCTTGAATTCGTACTCAGAAGATCAAATTATCTAGATTTTGATACCCCACACGATAACTTTTTGATGATTTTGAAAGATCGATTTTTAAGGGGGCTATATAATAATGGGAAAAAATTTAATTTTCAAAATGTTTAAAAAGTTATCAAGTAGGGTATCAAAATCTAGATAATTTCACCTACTGAACACGAATCCGGGGTCAGATTTTTCATTAAACAATTTCTTCGCAACATGAATGCATAAAATTGAAATATTAATCTATACAGAAACGTAAACAAATTTATACCTTAAAATTTTGGAAACATGGTTTTTTTTAAAAGTCTTTTCGGGGCGAGGAGGTGTAAGTATCAACAAAATCCTTTTTGACCTTCTAAAAGATCGTCTTTAAAGATGTTAGTCATTCGCTCTCATTTTTATTTACTCCTGCTCATCCTCCACTTCTGCGTCCCCCTCCCTCCCTCCTCAGACAAATCATCTACTCAGTTAAATATAAACCAAAATTACTCAAATTTAGCCAGTACACTTACATAATTTACTTACGCTCAAAAAAGGGGCTGTCGTTTTTGAACCAAGCAGAAGGTTGTAAACTGTATTGTTAGAGCGAAAAAAAACGAAACGGAAACGGAAACCATATAACATGAAAAACATATTTTTAGAAGTAACGAAAACTGAAACAATAACTTAGAACCAAAACATGAAAATAGCAGAAAAATTAACCATTTTTTAAACGTTATTTTTTCCATTTGCAAGGGGGGGGGGGTGGATTTCTACTCAGTAATTTTTTATAAATTTATGCAGATGAAAATATAAAGTATGTGTATTTTAGTTTTCAGGATTTTTTTTGCACAAAATTGGTCTGTACTTTTATTACAATTATTTAAAATAGAACGAAAAACAGAAGAAAAATCTTTTAAGCACCAAAATAAACAGAAATAATTCTAATAAATATAAACGCACCCGGGTGAAAGTATTGCGGAGACGGTTACAGAACTGAAATTATAAACTTGAAGCATGAAAATAGCGGAAGAGTAACGAAACTAATCACAAAAATGTAGAGCAGAAGAATGACAAAAAACGATAACCGATAACAGATAACAAAATGAGAGCTTCATAACGTAATCGAACGATAACCAAAGAATTCCGCTATAAGAACACTTGTTGTATAATATTATCCAAAAATCAGCATCCTACGTCAATTAAAAGAAGAAATATGCGAGTTTTGCCCATTTTGGCCCTTAAAATAAGTTGATTCCTCGCATAACTCCTCATCACAATTCAGTCAGGAGAGGAGAGCTAAAATGAATCTTCAGATGAGCTTTGGAGAAGGGATGGCAACCGTCCATTTCAATATCAATTTTCTCCAACAATTATTTACATATTTATTTTGATCGATCAATACAACCGAGAATCGAAAAACTATCAACCATACAATTTCTGATAAGCTGAGTAATTATTTTTATAAGTCATGTAGAAATTAGTGGTTTAGTCTGAAGGAAGAGAGGAAGAAAGGGAGTTAAGTGTCTATCATCGTGAACAGTGAAGAAAAGCATAGAATAATTAGATGTCTGTATACATTTGACCGAGCCGGTAGCTAACATAGTTCTCTTTTCGAAGACTGGAAGGAGGTGGGGATTGATAACCCAATTTTTGTTTTTAACTGAAATAGTCGATATGTCTGTCCAATCGAAGCATTGATATAGCCAGAAATGGCTCAAAAGAGGGAGTTTCCACTTTTTCTATGCACTATTTTTTCGGTCGAGTTCATAAAAATAAATTAAATGCTATGTCCGAGCGAAGTTGGAACGAAATTTTGAAAAAATAAACTTTTTTTAACAATCAAGCATAAATGCATAATTTTTTCAAGTTTTAAAGTCCCGAGGGGGGGTGTAGATCCTCAAAACCCCACTTCACTACGCATTTGAATCGAAACGAAGGCGAAATGAATAACATGGCTAATTCAACATCCAGCCGGCTCAGTCCTTCTTCCCCTCCCCTCCCCTTCTGGTATGATAACTTTATAAAAAAATACTAAAAATAATTCATACATTAGTGCAAAGTTATTCAGAGAAAATTTGCCAGCCGGAAAGATCGATATTCAGGAAATAATATCCATACAATTATTTCGATTTTCACCGTATCACCCCTTTCGCTCCCTACCAATGATCAAGTTCACCTCAGCTCATAACTCATCTTATAAATCGACAGTGATATGCAAATAAGATAAGCTATACCATTCTGATCTTATTACCATTGAATCAGATTCTCTTCCAGCTCAACGATCTATTACTAAATTACTTTTTACGATTAAATTTACCAGACTAATTGAAGGTATAATTAGTCTAGAGGAGCACGTAAAACACTCTATAAAATTTAATTTCCTTTCGCTCGCGGTTATTTTCTAAACGTTTTTAAACGACAAACTAGGTAGTTATATTCCTTTGGCATTCGAGTTAATCAGTTATATCGGATAAAAAATATCCATTAAAAAAAAAAAAAAATCGAAAAAAAGTAAGTATGGTAAGTAGATAAACGCCAAAGTCACCCTATACACAGTAACTACAAAGTTAACGTAAAACCTAAAAATTGGATAAAGCTCGTTTGTAGTACTATAAGTATAAGAACTTACATAAATAAACTAGGTATAATCGTCTTGTAGTGCTATATCTGTACGAGGGCATTTTTATTAAAGTAGATAGCATAGATACCTGTGCCACTGTATAAACTGCGTTTTAATTAATTAATCCGTTTTTACGACCGATTTTACGTTTTGAGGGTTGTTTTATGAGTTCATTTGTCAGAATTATTCATGGAAAAGTTTAAGAATATAACTTCATATACAACAGCAGTAGCATCGAATTTATCCTTCGTCTATCTCGCTGCGGTAATTAATATAACCAGATAGCGGTTTCAGGGTAGTTTTTTTTTTTTTCTTTTAACTTCATTTTAATGGGAAGCTTTTATACACAATTATGAATCAATTTAAGGTTCTCAATCGAATGCGGCAACGAACGGAACGCAACGCATCGGGTTAGGTCAAAAGATTAAGAAATTATTTACGAATTGAACAAGCACACAAGCCGAGCAAAAACCAACCGTCCGATGATTAATGGTATATTAAAATGAAGTTTATTTTGAGGATATTTTTGTTGATTAAAATACCTCATTAGCATTATAGCTGCTGTAAACCCTTATTAAGCGGCAAGTTTTATACAGCGGAACGATAGTGCTTCGTGTATTCGTATTCTCACGGATCACGTCGTCAATCCGTTAAGGGTACAAGGTTTTTAATTTTTTATTCTTCGTCTCGTATAATTAATGATGTATCTCGTCCACTGTATACATTATGGTGCCTTATTGTATGTATACACGACCATTTAGCAACATTTAACATCACCTCGCGAACTATTTCATAAAAGGTCGCAAGGGATTAGAAAAGGATGAAATTTCTATGCACTTACTAAACTTACTTATTACCTATAACAAAATATTGTACGAGCAATAAAAAAATTTAATAAAAATTGGAAAAAAAGTTTTGCTTCGTGATACTTTTTTAGCCTGATTTTTGTAAAGGATTATAATCACGAGACAAACTTGAAGACACGTAATCAGAAGATGATAAAAAAATGAGAAAAAAAAACAAAAAACCGCATTCTTGGGGCTGTGAGGAGGTGCAATGAAACTAAAAAATAGAGACCGTCAAAAGGCACATCTAGAGTCCCGACTGAATGTACATGCCTAATTTCAAGTTCCTAATTTAATTTGGAGGAGAATTTTGCGAGGAACAAACTCAAAAAATGAAGAAAAACGACCAAAAAAAAAACGCATTTTGGGGCTGTGAGGGGCTATAATGCGGTTTAAAAGTCGAGATCCCCAAAAAGCACAGATCTAGGATCTCTACTGAATGTACATACCAAATTTCAACTTCCAGTTTTTGCATTATTTTTATGCAAAGTAAAACTGAGAAAATTGAACCACAAAAAAACCCTCATTCATTCAAGAATTACAGCCCATAATATCGTTTTTCAATTAAAACCTCGCTTAATATTTTATATTTTGAAAAATCACCCCCACATGGTCAGATTCATCCCGGTCATTCATCCTTATACGTGCACCCTGGGACATCTAAAATTCGTTGACCAGCAAACACAGCACATCCTTCCAAACTAACACTAAATCTGCATACCAAAGTTCAACTTCCTGGTTAAAATTGAAGGCGAGATGGGGGAGGAACCGGAACTTAAAAAATAAGAAAACCTGTCCAAAAAACCACATTTTTGGCGTTGTAAGGGACACAATGGGTCTGAAAAGTTGAAATCTCAAAGAGGCACATCTATGGCCCCCACTATGCCTACATAACACATTTCAACTTCCTGGCTCAATTTGGAGAAGAGATAGGGAAGGAACAGTATGTTTCCAAAGTCAAAAAAGAGGAAAACCCTGTAGTCCCCCACCCACCCGTTGACACAAGAGTCTGATTTTTGAATTTTTTATACAACTATAGATTCTCTATCTATTAGCTCAAAAATGAACAATTTTTGCGATTTTTGACCCCTAGCACCAACTCAACCAAAATTGGACATGATAGAATTTTGGATCCAAGGTCAACCCTATTCATATATATTTAATTTTCCGCAAAACTGAGCCTATTGACCTAATTGGAGCGATTTTGGTCAGTATTGAGCAGAGTAAGTGAGTTTTGTCTTCGAGGGAAAAAATAAAAAATTATAATAAAAATGAATACTTATCTGACATCGTGAAAAATGGTCGAAACACATTCGGTTGATATCTCACCCCCCCTCCCCCTCATACATCATCGGTCTGTAGACCGTAATATCCTGGGTTTCATTGACAATATAACACAGAAAATCAGGCGTATAAAAAAGTATCGCAAAGTATTGCTATTGGACCCTAATTTTCCTAAAGTAAAGGAGATATGGGAATTGTCTATTTATGAAAAAAAAAAAAAAAAAAAAAAGATGCGCACTAGGGTATTTTTCTTCATCAGTGGTAGGGGTATAGGTAGATGTTGAATAAATATCTGAAACCTCGAAAATGCACATTTAGGGCAACTACTAATTCTACACACCAAACATCAACCTCCTAACTATATTTAGAGGAGAGATAGGGTAAAGTGGGGGAATTGTGCGCATTTTAGTTTTGAGAAACTCAGCGCTCGCTCAAAAATGACTTAAGTGTCTATACACAGTGCATATAGAGTAACCAATTAATACATAGTTGATTGCAAGAAATAAAATTCCCCCTTCCTAAAATTTGAAGAAAACCAACAATCAGCCCATGTGAAAATTTTCAACTTATTTTTAGGTCGTCGAAAATAAGGAATTCAAGCCCAACTGAGGTATTTAAAAATTTTCTTTTATATGGTGTTGAAATTTCCAAATGAGCAGTATTATTTGCGAAGATCGTTACATTCAAGCCGGTTGGGATGATTTTTTAACTTGGTGTTTCGCAAATTACGAAATTTTGGGGTAATTAAGCGCACATCTTGATTCAATGGACTGAAAAAAAAATGTTTCATCATTGTTGAGAAATTTTAAAATTCATATTAAAAACGTACCATACTATCAAAATAAGTTGAAAACCTGAAAAAAAAAAAGGTACTCAAAACTTTTCGTTGCCAATTTCTGAGCAAGATTCCCGAAGAGAAAAATTCAAAAACCAACCTACAATTTTTTTAGCTGTTCAAATTTTCGCAGGAAGTCTAAATAAGGGTGTTAATTTTGAATTTCATTTTTTTCCCATTGTTTGTAGCTATTTTTTTACACATGCGCACAATTACCCACAACTTTTGAGAAATCAAAAAAATTGACGATTACTTTTGGAGTTTGTCAAATAATGAATTTAAATTGAAAAAAAAATTTCATCTAACAAATTAACAACGTGAAGTTTCAACTACAATTTAGTATGGTTAGTTTTTTTTCTATTTCAATTTATATTTTTGTAAAAATGACAAAAGCTTAGGTGCCCACAGTTAACGCCCTTCGCCCTGTGCATGGGAAAAAATAAAAAAATGAAAAAACCTACCAAAAAACTACCTTAGACGTCGAGGGGGTGCAAGAAGGTTAAAAAGTTGAAACCCCCAAAAGGCCCATCTAGCATCCCTCCCAGCTTAATTTGCGGAGCCAAAGGTCATCTATGGCTCTTACATACCAAATTTCAATTTCCTAGCTTAATCTAGAGGGGAAATATGGGAGCAAAAGTCTGTTTTGAAAGTTAAAACAGGTAAAAACTTCCAATATCTTTCCTCCTCCCTCAATTGACTCGGGAGACTGAATTTCGGAAACAACTATAGATTTTTATCGATTGGCTCAGAAAGGAACAATTTTTGTAATTTTTGTCCCTCTGCAGCCCCTCTTCCAAACCCAAGGTCAACTCTACTCGTATATATAATATCTAATATGTCGCAAAATTGAACCTTTGGACCGAATTGAAGTGAGCTTAGTCTCTGTATCGAGCAAGCTAAATGATTTTAGTCTTCCTGGCGAGTAGGACGTGTAAAATATAAAAATAAAAATAAATATCTGATATCGTTAATAATGGTTTTAATGGTCTTCTAGGACTTCGAAATGGAATTTGTTGATATTCCTTCCTCCATCCGCTTTACGTCGACAGATCGTAATAGCCTGGTTTTCATTGACGATATGACATAAAAAACCAGGCTTATAAAAAACGAAATACCAACGACGACCACGGCGACGAAAATATTTTTCTTCGTGGCAAAAAATTAACAAAAAAAAAAAAAAATGCTGACATTTTTTTTAAACCAATATGTAGGCTTACAATATAGATAGTCGATTCAGACAGGAATTCATGCAACATAAGGATATTATTTTTGAAACATTTTAAAGGTTTTGTTTGGTTCGGTGTAAGTGAGTATCTATTGAATGGTGACGTACCAACCACATGAACAAAATGTCTCGTGGGATAATTCAATATTTAAGCAAGTTATGAAAGCACTACTCGTTGAAAACCATTCGTTTTACCTTCAAGGCAGATTAACTTTAGGTTGTGCAGATAGAGCAGTAAACGAGCTCCCAATGGGACCAGCAAGTAGCAACGAAGTAATATGATCGTCTATGTTCGACAATGAGATAATAGATTTGGCCAATGAACGAAAGATCGCCACCGTACCTAGCGCAGTGCTCTCTCGTTCTTTCTCTCTCTCTCTCTATCTCCTTTGAAAATATACAATAAATTTTCAAATTACGCACGAACCGGTGACGATGACGACGAAAACGCGAAGACCGAAGAGATGACGGTACCGATTATTGGAGGAAATTTCCTTTTTGTCAACCTGCTTGCTTAGCCGCGAGTAGAATATATATTTTGACGTGGGTGAACGTTTTGTTTATTTTGTTAATGTATGTTAATGCGCTTCGGCAAGCAAATTAGTGTACATTTCGAAAGGTTTTCAAAGTGCTTTCTTTAACTCGTCGTAGTCGTCGTCTGCGAAAATTTCGCCTTATCATAATAAACATCGTTGACAGACATGTTTTACGGTGTATTTTCACCCTTTTTGTACGCAACGAGCGGGCGATAAGATTAGCGAATTTATTTACGTAAGCTGGTGAAATTATGTTGCAGAATTTCGCAAGTGTAATGTTTACGCGAAGGCGAAACAAGCCGTTAAAAGTATACGAAAGATGTTAACACGAAAAACTATACGAATACGAGTAGCAAGAGATTGAGACTGTGTTCTTTCTTAGTATACGTATTAGGCACGTAGATATTTCAGTATACCTATTCGTATTTCTTAGCATCGCTTTTGCACATGTACATATTAATCTAGGGGCGTGAAGTTTGAAAAATTGCTCGAATACCAAGCCTATGCTATATCTCCTTTTCCAACTGTACCTCAATATAATAATATCTTTGTACCGCGAGTAATTTTCAATTTCGTACTACTGTCAGTTATACGTCTTATTTATTCAAATAGACACCTTATCTTTTATTTTAAACGTGTATATATAGATTAACGTATCTACTTCCACCTGCTGAGTACCAACTTATGTTTCTCGTACACGCCAAGTTATCAATAGGAATATGTTTTTCAACGTTCTGGTTAATTGAAATTTTCGAGCTACTCAAAATCCAGATTAAATTGTAGAATTCGTCACATGAATTACCTACTTTATTTTACAGGAACGCACTGGCCCAGGTGGCTAAGTGGAGATTACCACAGATCCATGGAAATTTGGCATAGAATATGCAAAGGTAGGGAGAAGGCATAGGCGGTGATAATACGGGAGGGCTCGAGCCACGTATACGCCGAATCAGCCCCCTCCTCCAATGTTCTCACAAAAATTTAAAAATTCACATTTTTCACAAGTAAAATTACAATTTTTTAGTTCACAGATGCCCTTAAATGCTCATTTTTCGATCTTTCATTTCTAGCATTTTGCCCAATCTTTGCCTTCGCAATACTCCCGTGATTTTCCTGTACTAAATTTTCTTCTCAAAGAACAGAAGGGTTAAAAGGAGGAAAATCAACAAAAAAAACTCGCATCACTTTTTTTTTTGGCAATAAGACGAAGGTACAGAAACCCTGCCCCCATTCCGATTCTATCTCCGTCTATGGGAGAGGTACAAAAAATTGTAACAATATTGGATTTTGTTCTCAGCCAACAGTATCCGGTCCAATATATAGGAAACGCTACTCCCCCTCGTTTGCAATATCATAACGATTAGTAGCCTAGGGAGTGTGGCTGCTGGGGTGATGGACAGTGGACACTCTTCTCATTTTATATATATTTGAAAAAAAAAATACAATAAAATAAAGTGTCCAGAAATTTGGTCTTTACTTTGCATTTTTTAGATTTAAAATTTGTTTTTAATTATTCAAAATATCCTCCCTTACCTCTCCAAGTCTCCGTCTAAAAAAGCGTTCTTCTACAAAGAAAAATTTAAGTTCTCCCTTCCCAATCTATCCAACACTGGCCGTAAAAATCTTGAAATTATACACGCCCAGTATAATAAAAATTAAAAAAAAAATCGTATTTGCAACTTCAAAAATTGTAAAAGAGAGAAAATTTTAAAACTGGAAAAAAATATTAAAAAGTCGTGAATTTACATTTCTAAGCGGTAAAAATTAAAAAAACAAAAGCATCCCTTTAAGATGCTTTTTCCGCCTGATTTTCGTGACATATTACAATCATGAGAATTCCCAATATTAGATACATCTGAGTGGGGATGACCTTGATTCAAAATTCAGTTTTGTTCCATTTTGGGGTAGGGGGTACTGAGGGGACAAAAACGCATTGCGGAAAGGAATGGTTTAATAGCTAATTTCAAATTCTTAGCTTAATTTGAAGGGGAATTATGTGAGGAACAAATTCAAAAAACTCAAAAAATGAGAAAACGCGATCAAAAAACTACTTGTTCGGGACTGTGAGGAGGTGCAATGGAGCTAAAAAGTCGGAACCCACAAAAAACAAATCTACGGCTCCAACTAAATGTACATACCAAATTTCAACTTTGTAGCTCAAATTGGTGGGGAGATAGGGAAGGAACAGTCCTTTTTCAGGGTCAAAGAGTGGAGGATACCTATATTCCCCTCCTAATTGACTTAGGAAGTTTATTTTTGGATAAGTTATACAACTTTAGGTTTTTCATCAATTGACTTTAAAAATGGCATTTTTTATGTTTTTGGCCGCTCAGCACCTCCGACTCCAAAATGGGGCCAAACTGAATTATGACCCAAGGACATCCCCACTCAGATATAACTGATCCGTCACCAAACTGAGTTGATTAGCCGAATTAGAGCGATTTTGGTCGGTATCGAGCAGAATAAATGATTTTAATGTTCGAGGGGGGGGGGGGGAAAAAAAAAAAAAAAATTTTAATGTTCGAGGGGGGGGGGGGAATAAAGAATAAATAAATATCTGATATGGCAAAAAATTGTCTTAATGGTCTTCTAGGACCCCAAAACGGATTTTGTAAACTACAAAAAATGGATCAATTTCATATTTCTTCTGTATGAGGAATCAACCTTCGTGTTTTCTGCTCAGACCTTAGGGGCGGGAGTTCACTATTACTCATTTTGAAGATTTTTAGGGGGGAGTAGCTTTGTCAGAGGTTCCCCATAAAAAACTGAAAAAATTGAAAATTTTCAATTAAATTTTATCGATATTTTTATCGTTACTTTTC
Organism: Ferrisia virgata; assembly: GCA_900060175.1. Classification (NCBI taxonomy): domain Eukaryota; kingdom Metazoa; phylum Arthropoda; class Insecta; order Hemiptera; family Pseudococcidae; genus Ferrisia; species Ferrisia virgata. The sequence goes on from FIZR01012553.1 coordinate 24,508, forward strand.
ACAAATCTCTTCATCCCCCACCTTTAATTTTTTTACCACAATCCCTCGCTCATATTTCTTGTCCTGTGGCACAATCGTTTTGCTTTTCTCGCATTTACCTTCAAAATTGGATTTTTTTCTATTTTTATCCAAAAATGACTAAAAATGTTTTTTCTTCAGTTGGTATTTTCTTCTTCGTATAGATGCAACCCTCGGGGTGACCACCTCAACCACTCAGTTCAAGGTATTGTTCCGTTCATTTTAAAATTTCGTAATGAGATGCTCATAATAGCTTTTTCAAAAGTTATCCACAAAAACTTTAAAAAGTTACAAATTTTTATTCATTTTTTTTGCATTTATTTTGTCATATTTTATGAACCACTTCACTCCCACTCTTGACTTTTAGAGCTAACAGAAAATTTTTATCATCATTAATTTGTTTTCTATGATTTTTTAAAATGAGCGGCAGATTTGATCGAAAATGAAATTTTGAAAATAACACATCTCAGCCCCTTTGATTTTTTGGATATGCTAACCATCATACATGTAAGTCTCATGAGTTGACTTATTACTGCTGTAGAGGAAGAGAGATTAATGTAAAACACCTCGTACTATGAAATTGGTTGCTATGATAATTTTATTCAAATCAATAATTAATAGTGAGTGGGTTGATCAGAGTAATTAAATTTAATTTTAGACTGATGATTTGTAGTGAATGCGTTAATTAGAGCAATTAATTACAGTCATACTTGAAGTAGGCGGAAATGTGAGAGGCATTCCCCTTCCAATTTTGAATTGGCCTCTCAAATATTTTCAAGAAAATTCAATAAGTGTCAATTTGCTCGACCAAAAACAGCAAAATGGCATTTGTGGAGGTCAAAATGTAGCCCCCCTTCCCCGATAAAAAAAATTGACTCATCTTCGCCTGTATTACTTGCTTGATAAGTTCATCATCGATTAAATAACACAAATAGCTTTAGGAAACATAAATGAAGAAACTTCATTAATGCATATATTTCTTATAATTTGGACAAAATTTATGACTTTGTTGACTTTTACCACATATTGATCTCGTACATGACTCGCATAATCCAGCACTTAATATAGACATATTGTCAGATCTGAATGGAAGAAAACTTGAATTACATGTTTAACCGTACTTTCCGTATAAAATTTAACCCCCGCCCTCTCCTCTTACCTTCTCCAAATAATATGAAAAATGTTGTCAATTTGATAGAACTCAAACTATTTTAACATTACTTTTTTTTCTTACAATATGTTTCATCTTCTAAACGAAAAAAAAATCTTTAGCGAGCAATCCTCGCATTTTTTTTTTTTTTCAAAATAACAATACAAAATTATGTTATGGGTACTAAGCTAACCCCTCTTTATATAACCATGTAAATATAACTTTCTTTAAAATCCACCTAAAGCAAGGTTTCGCCGTTTGAAATATTTAAGAAGTCTGGTATAAATATGCAAAACAGACGAGATAATAAAATCCGCGCAGTAGGTACTTTTTGGTCGATAATAGATTGTATAAATAAAAGATTTCAATTAATAGAAAAATATTTATAAATGCAGGAAACGCTTCGCAGAGAAAGCCGGATAAACGTATTAAAAAGCAGTGTTTTCATTGGACGACAGATGCCAATTACCGAGTGTTTTGTTATCCGCGTTTCAATTGTCACCGATGTAATTAACACTTGAAAAATCATGCATAATTTGTGAAACGTTGAAAAATTTCCTCATCAATTTTAAAGCTTATATTTTTTCAAAGTTTAAAATTCAAGTTGCGTTCTAGCTGCAGGCACCATTGTTCGATACGACCTCGTACCTATAGCTACAGCTTCAGCTATACTACTCTCAACCATCCAATATAGATATACTAACATAGTACACAGCACGATTACAATCTTCCAGTAATTAAAATACCAAAAAGTAACTCAAACTGTGAAGTATTCGTATTAGAAAATTTTATAGAAACAGTTATGCCCACGCTGCACGTTGCGCTTTCGGCTATTTTAATATTCAAAAGCCGCAACCGGACAACGATCCGTCCGTATGTATGTAATTTTGAATATTTGGCATATTTGAAAATGTCTTGGAGATACTGCTCCAGTATCATTCGTAAGATTTTAAACAATTTTATTACTTACTAAATATATGTATCAAGTTGGCAAAAGTTGAAAGCGTACATTAAACCAACCACCTTTATTTACAAGAATTTCTTGCTGGCGCGTATTTTACTCCAATGTAAACTAAAAACTCTACTTAGAAACTGTTTCTGTGAGTAATTTAACTAAATGCTTAATATGTTGACTTTGCGTTTTAAGATTTCCATCTCGTAATTTCGTATAATTTGCGATATGTCTTTTTAAGTGGATTCTTTTGAGAATGAAAAATAGCATAGCGCGAAGATGTTTGTACGATTATATCCAGGCATAAATATAGATAATTATTCGTATGTATAATTTAGAATTACCAAATTGTTAAAAGCATAAATATGTAGGTAAAATAAAAAAGAACGGCTGAAACTTCAAAAAAAAAAAAAAGGTTACATTGTATTCCTTCCGCAACCCAAACAGGAAAAAGCCCAACTCCGGAACTATTTGGAGTACAATCATTAAGGAGCCAGACAGAATCTTATATTAGGTTTCAGAGCTGTAGCTGGAGCCCTACAAAATTTAATATCTAATTCTAGAGCCAAAACCCTCCAGAAAAAAAAATGGAGTTCCAATGCCTCTTGGCATCACATCACTTTTGCTCATGGTACGTGATCATAATCTATTTACAATCTTTTATCCCTGAGAAATTTTTTTGAAAAATTTCTCTCTGACCATAATTATACTCGTAGCATTACCTTCTAGTCATTGTTGACAGGGATATGTCTTAGGGTTGGGAATCATTTTGTGAAAATCTACTGAAAAAATCTTCACCTTATTGTGAAACACCTTTTTTTCAGTGTTGCCAAACACAATAAATTTCTGTCAAATTTTTCAACATTTTTTCCTGATTTTTTGTACAATTTTTTACACTTTTTACCCATTTTTAATAAACGTTTGCCAAATTTTTAATGATTTTCAATGTTTTTTTTTTTTTTCATGATTTAGGTCAATTTTTATACATTTTTCTTGACTTTTGATTAAATGTTTCGCATCTTTTTTACTGTTTTTATTGAATTTTTACCCCATTTTCTATAACTTTTAACAATTCTTTTAAAATTTTAGGCCAATTTTCACCCATTTTTTTCAAATGATTTTTTTTTATTCTAGTTGAATTTTAATATTTTTTTCAACATTTTCTTGTGATTTTCGATCGATTTTTTACAATTTTCTCATATTTCTGTCAATTTTTTACCTATTTTTTTGACGACTTCTAACGATTTTTCTCATAATTCAGGTCAGATTTCAACCTTTTTTGTGAAACTTTTAACCGATTTTTCATGATTTTCACGAGTTTTTTCACAACTTTTCATCAATTTGCTTCAATTTTTCGAGTTTCTGTCAATTTTTTAGCCAATATTTTCATGCATTTTTCAACATTTTTTCGTGATTTTTGACAATTTCTTTTCAATTTTTTCATATTTTTGCCATTTTTTTTACTGAATTTTCGATGATTATGTATGATTTTTCTCATATATTTCAATCACATTTTCAACTTACTTTGTCAAAATTTTACCCAATTTTCAATGATTTTCAACGATTTTTTTCATGAATTAGATAAATTTTCAACCATTTATCAATATTGTTTTACGATTTTTGACTAATTTTCTGCGCTTTTTACCTATTTTTATCATATTTTTACATGATTTTCGATAATTTTTAACGATTTTTTTACATAATTTCGATTAAATGACAACTTTTTTTGTCAAACTGTTACCTAATTTTCGATAATTTTTAACGATTTTTTACATAATTTAAGTCAATTTTCACCTTTTTTTTGATGTTTTTTCTTAATTTTTGATAAATTTTTTGCACGTTTTTACCCATTTTATCAGATTTTTAATTGATTTTCGATGGTTTTAAACGATTTTTTTTTAATTTAGGTAAATTTTAACTTATTTTTCAACATTTTTTCAAGATTTTTGATGAATATTATGTAATTTTTTCATATTTTTGCCAATTTTTTACTTAATTTTCGATCATTTTCAACGATTTTTTTCATAATTTAAGTCAATTTTCTTTTATTGACATGGACATGTCATAGGGCTCGGGGTCGTTTTGTGTTGATGCAACGTTTTAATGTAATGATTTTGGTGTTATGTTTTTAATTTTTGATTTGAAATTTTTGATCAAAAACTCGCGATGAAAGATGATTATAAATGATTTTTGCAATTTATGTCAAAATGTCATTTAAAAAATTGGAAAATAAAAAAATTCACGAATAAAAAAATTTGAAAAATGATAAAAAAATTGATGACTTTTGCACTTATTGTTAAAATATTGACTTGAATGTGTAATTAAACAAATTGAAAAATAACAAAAATTTAATTTAATAAAAAAATTAAAAGTTAAAAAAGTTAAAAAGTTAAATAAAACAAAAAAATGGAAAAAATTCATGACTTTTGTACTTTATGTTGAAATGATGATATGGATGTCTCAAAAAAAAATAAAAATAGAAAATATAAAATAATAAAGAAATACAGGAATTAAAAAATAAAAAATAGGAAAATTAAAAAATGACGAAAATTAAAAATGATTACTAATGAACGATTTCTACATTTTATGTTGAAAATGTTGACATAGATATGTTACATATCCATGATCTAAAATTTTTTTTTCGTGATTTTTAATCAATTTTCTGCACTTTGTACCCATTTTAATCACATTTTTACTTAATTTTCGATAATTTTTAACGATTTGTTTCATAATTCAAGTCAATTTTCACCTATTTTTCAACGATATTGCACAATTTTAAATCAATTTTTTGCATCTGTTACCATTTATATAAAATTTGTATAAAACTCGAAAGAATAGCTATTCTCAATACTCTCATCAGAAACTTTTTTCATCGAAATTTAATTTTCACGCTTAAAATATAAATCAACCCTTACCTACTCGCTTCACTTCTAAAATTAATTTTTCGTTGTACCTCAAAAATCGTGAAATCAATTCAAAAAGTTGAAAACTACAGAGATTAAGGTAATATTTCCTATTTTTCAATCTTCATATACAATTATAAACATGCAGAAAAATCAAATAATTTTCATATAAAAACTTTCATTACACCAAAGATAATTTGAATTTCATTACAATTTCGTTTACCAACATACATACAATGAACCATTTGAAATGAAAATTTCACTATCTTATTACAATTTTCTCTTCATTTCTTTGCTTCCTTTCTAATCCAAATAAAACCCTTTTGAAGATATTTACCTATACCTATTAAACGTGTAGACGTACGGTACACTATACCCACCAAAGTCGACACACACACATGTCTAATATATTACCACGTTTCTGAAAACTATATACGACGATTTTACGTCGCAAAAATCTGGTAAATTTTAGAGATACCGTGTAATTACATATTCAAGAAGGCAACATTTACATTGAGAAACACTGGAAAAGGCATAAAAGCGTTTTAATTCCCGGCACTATGAAATTATCATGAACGTTAACACAGCCCTAAAGCAATCGAAGGGGAAAAATAAACGTTTCCTAAATTACCAACAGTAGCTATAATAAGAAAATTGTAAACAATACATCTGAAAATTACTTTCCAACAAGAATCTCGCGTATACTAAAACAAGAATTGTGAGTTCGGTCGATGTTTTCTCGAGGATTATTATTAAAAATCTTATACACTTTGATGTTATTTATCTATGGAACCCTTTTATTTTTGGAATAGTGTAGACGAACGATGGCTGAGCTGGTAATTAACACGGCCAATTTTGAAAACCACAAAACAAGAGTAGAAAATTCTAAAAAGAAAAAAAAATTCATTATTTTTACTGAAGACTTATTTTACAATAAAAATAGGGTATAGACGGTTAATTTAAGGTTCTACGAAGTATCCCACTTTTATACTTCCCCATATCTCATTTTTGTACCACCGTGAAATGAGTTTTCAATTAATGGAAATAAACGCAGAAGTTGTCGTTGATATTTTTGTACTTTACACAAACGAGGAAAACCCTGTAGTACGTATAGGTACAGATAAAAATCAAAGGCCTTTTTCAGAATACCTGCGAATTAACAAAGCCTAATAAATGTAAAGGAACTTGTACGATGGATGATGATTGATTCTTCCTTTTTATACACATGGTGAGGTTATATGTGAAAGTAGCCACACACAAAAGGCTAGTTTTATAGAAAAAAAGCTCTAAGGTCGCTGACTCGTTGTCCAATTTTCGCTGTCAAAATATTTTATGGATGATTTTGAAATTTTTCAGCCTTTAATTAAATTTTACCTTATGTTATTTATACGAAATCTACGCCGGAATTTCAAATTAATATACGCGAATAACATCGCGGCTTGATTGATATATTATAATATTTGTAGGAAAAAAATGGTAGAAATTAATTTGAGAATGTAGGTAAAGATACCTAAATATATCAATCTTTCAATACACTTTTTAGCTCAAATCAAAAGTATTTTGAATACGCATTACCATTAGAAAAACAGTAAAAATTCACTTTTATGAAGCTATGGTGATTTGAGAATGAAAAGGTTGACTTCCAAGACGTACATCCTAAGCACGTATCTATCGATTAATTCAGGTAAATTGTAGATGAAGGAAGAAGGTTGATTACCAAGCTAAAGAACACTTTGAAAATTAGAATCGTTAAATCGAGACTTATCAAAATCACAACCATGACACTTATTCCAAGTACAGCAAAAGGTATTTAGTGTTTACAAGGTTACAAATCTTTTCCCTCTACTCTAATCGCTCCGAAAAGCTAATTTTTCAACTTACAAATTGAATATAAAACGCTAAGGGCACCTACACCTACACCTAGTAAGGGGGAGGGGGCAAATTTTGCTTTTTTTGGAAATCCGCAAATGACGGTGGTCAGAATAGTTGAGAATTCGTCTCAAAATGATGCGATAAAAATTTTAGCTCTCTAACTCAGTTTTTTAAACTCGCAAACTGACTTAAGGTTCGTTAATTTTCAAAAATTTTAAAAAAATTCAAAAAAAAATTTGAAAATTTTTTTCATAAATAGAATTATTATACATATTAATAGGTACCCAAAATCATCATTGTTGGCAAATGTTCACCATTTCTCCTTCCATCAGAGGTTTTTAAAAAAATTTTACTTATACCGTTGTTCATTCGAAGTAGATTTTCATCGCTTGTACCCATTCAGGGGTTCTCAATAGGTATTCTAATACACAAAAATACAGTATAAATAGTTCAAAAATATTTTTTCACGGTTAAAACTTGCTATCGAAGGTCAAAAATAGATGAAATTTATTCCCTTATACGTTTTTTTTTTTAAAAAGGCATCTTTTCAATTTTTAACCGATTTTATTTTAAAAGATGTGAAAAATTACCATTTTGAGTTATTCCAAAAAAATTGGCCATGAGAGGTAAGATTGAAATATTATGATTAATTACGTAAGATTAATGTGCTACATATATTTCAGGAGGGCGTTTCTAAAAAAATTTCTTTCATAGTTTTTTAAAAAATCATAAAAAAATTCAAAAAGTAAGATTTTTTAAAAGCCCCTGCAATAAAGGAAATTGTGGAAATTTTTCAACAATGATAATTTTGAGTATCAATATGCGTAATAATTCCATTTTTGAAAAAAATTGTCACAAATTTTTTTTACAATTTTTGGAAATTAGCAAACTATGAGTCAGTTTTGCGAGTTGAAAAAATTAAGTTGGAAACCTAAAATTTTTACCACACTATTTTGGGGTGATTTCCCAACTATTGTGACCCCCTCCCCTTTGACAGAATTCCAAAATAATCCTGAGCTTGTGAGCATTTTACTTCTCCCTGCTCCAGTATAATTCCAAATTTTATCTGTGATGATTTTTAACATTCAGAATTAAAAATGTTAAGTCCATCTACATCCAGACCATCAGAATTTTTACTTTTCCGAATTTTGACTATCCAGATTTTTATGTGCCACTGTTGAAGCTCAATTATAAAATACGGTATTAAACATCTTTCTATGTTGAAAAGCAAAATTCGGCTCATCCTTTCAGCTAATACCTACCTACCTACTACCTATTCCTGGATAAGAATTTACGAAATGCCTGAGAGGGCTTGTATTGGAGTAAAATTCATGGTTTCAATCCAAATATTTAGGGCAGAAATGGGTCTACTTGAATTTTTGAAAAAATTTTTAACCCTCTGAAGAAAAGAAACTGACAGAAGAAAACGTTGAACCGATATAAAATCATAGGAAAGTTGCACCGAACTTTCGCGGTTTCGGTTTGGGGTCTAGGGGCTACCCCTCCCAGCCTGGTTTTGGGGTAGTATCAAAATTTGTGATGTTGGTGTCGTTTTCGAATAAATCGAAGCCACTGAATACGATAATGAAGTCAGACTTACAATTTAACCTCAACTAGAACCTTATTTTAGCACAGAACTATTTCAAAATTTTCCATCTTAACGCATAAGACGCCCGCCCCTTTCAAACCCATTTTGAAATTTCCTATCGATTTAAAAAAAAATTGGGTTATGACTTTTTTTATTGGAAATTGGATCAGCTACATTTTTTATTCAACTTTTTTCCTGTATCTCATTTAGGAACAAAGTTATTAATAAAAAAAAAAAACGCACGAAACGGGCACAAATGTGATTATTTGAATGAGATGCTCTACGCAGATTTTGGATAAATATTATCAAAAGTCCATATCGAGCAAAGTAAACTATTTATCGGGAGGGGGATCAATATTTCAAAATCAACGTACGAGATTCCTCCCCCTCACAATCCACTACTCTAACTAGATCTTTTAAAAGCTTCGATCTTCTTTTCTTCTTAAATAAATCCTGCTAATATATTCTAAGAGGATTCTAATGGTACTCCACTACCTCTTTCGTCCCTGTTACCTCACATCTCCGCATCCAACTCACACCACATCTTCAACATTCATGAATAAACAAACCATTCATTAATTTAATATGGCCATCATTTTTACTACCACATAGTTAGATTTTATAATATATATTTTACTAGACCCAGTGGCCTTCCGAAATGATGTGCTCTGGGGAGTGAGGTTCAAATTTACCAACCAATTTTACTCATTTTACCGTCTTTCAAAATTTCTAACTGATTCCTCAACATTTTATGAGTAGCCTAAGTACCAAATTTTCCCAAAACTGTGCAAAATAGCAAATTTCATGGACGATTTTTGGCAAATTTAGGGCTGCAGTCAAGTTATAATTACACATTGCCATTATTAAACTGTTCCGAAATTTGACAGTTTTTCCAATTTCAACTTTCAGCCGAAGCGGTTTTGCAAATTTTGCCACCAGAGGCAAAACATTCTTCGTCACCATTTGAAAAGAATAAGGGACGAAAACGTCATGTTACAATTATCACTTGAGAAGAATTTTCAACGAATTCCTTTCAGAAATGAAAGATGAGGGAAAAATTTTTCTGAAATATTAGGAAATGAGGATCAAAAAACGATGCTCTAGTGCATCGATAAATTCTAAATACCAAATTTTGTTACATGTTAATTTATTTTTCAAAAAAATTTCTAGGAAAGCCAAAGCCCAAAAGTTCCCTCCCTTGGATGTGACTTCACTCTCATGTAAGTCAATTACCGACTGGTTTTCATACAAGCCTCTTCTCAATATCTAAATATTTTCATCTGTATTTCAACATAAGGCAAAAATGTACGATCTACTTCGGTAGGTGGGAGGGAGGATTACAGCATTTAAATTTCCTTTGATGTGTCAGAAAATATAACCGTATAGGCACAACCCGAGCGAAGGGAGGGTGAAAATTTTACAAAATATTCGATATAACGGGTCGCAAAATGATTACAAACATTAGAAAATGTTGGAAAAAAAAATTTCAAAACTTTTAACCCCTAAAAATCGGCTATTGTAGGCACAAATCCAGAAAGGTTCCGCAGTAAAACCGTCACTGATTCCAACACTCCATTAATTTTCATTTTTTCCAACTTCTACCAACTGTCACTCAATTTTGCCAACTGCGGAACGCTTGAGATGGTGAGACCCCGCCCCCCGTTTGGTAGGCCTCTGCATTTCAATTTCGGTGGATATTTTGGTAAATTGAAATATATATCTTCCTTCGGAGCGAAGCGAGGGTGAAAATTTCACAAAATATAAGGTATAAAAGGGCGAAAAATTACCGTAAACATTGGAAAATGAAATCGGCCACCGTGGGCACAAATCCGAAGAGACTCCTCGGTAAAACTTCTCATTTTTTCCAACTTCTACCAACTGTCACCGAATTTTTCCAACTCCCGAACGCGGGGAAGGAGGGGAGAGGAGTGAGACGCCCCCCTCCGGTTCGGTAGGAGGCCTCTGGCTAGACCCATTTAACTCAGCTGATACATTATTTTTGACGATTCATTCGGTGTACTATCAAAAAACTCGTATGCATATTCAGAACAATGATCATTCCACGAGCTTTTTAAAGGCTCAGCATATCTCAAGAGAAATGAACCCGTATACCATACGGAATATCTTTTGACATTTTTCACTTTTATGGATTACGAAGAGAGAACTCGACCGTATTAAAAATTTTCACGCTGTGTCCTGGAGAAAAATTCATATTTATATATATACGAACATGGGTGTGTTTTTAAATTAAGCTAGTTAGAAAGAGAGGTTGACGTAATATATCACAGAATCAAGTAGATAGCTAGCGAGAGAAGGCAAAGAAAGAGGATTCGTATAATGCATACGAATGTGACAATGCACCACCACGCCAAAGTGTGTACATTTAATAATACTCTCATTTTGAATATGGAAGCAATATAAGTGAGCTTTGTGACGAACACGGAGCGTCACTTTTCGGGAGGTTTAAATTACCGTCTCGTTACAACTTGGTACCTACGTTGCTATCTATTCATCTACCTATATTACCAGCTGTGTATACTACGAGATAGGTATGTACGGAAAGTTTATTTGATTTCACTGCGATGTACTTTTCAACAACACGAATCCAGCAAATCGTCATTTAATGAGCATATACGACACGTATATTGCCTATTTCTACACAAACACCATGTATTACAGTTCGAGTACTGCAAAAGGTCAGTTAAGTGGCTAATCAAAAACACAACGTTGTGTTAAGGTTTGAAAAAAAAACTGGGGCAAATATTGTGACATTAAGAGAATATGTGCAGGTACTTGGCCGGCCGAAGAGTATTGTTCTACGAGCATAGGCAAACCACATACAAACACCAACGTATCCAAGGTGCGGCTTTGTTACGAGTAATTAAAAAACACAACACGACGTTTGTTTTTCTTCGTATTTTACGTACGTATCCAAGCTGAGCGGGAGGAAAAAAAGGCTGAGAACTCGAGGGCAAAAGCCCAACACTAATTATACGAACTAAATTTTAAATTATACCAACAAACTCGACGACACAAAGAAATTACTCGCGGAACATAAAAATGTTAACAAATACTCTTTTATATTAGGAAATTCCATCCGCCTTTTAAGTAACAATTAGAAAAGAGGTCGTTAAAATCTAGCCGGATTTCCTTTCCATTAACTTTTACATCGCTCTCACTCACCCACCCGCCCACCCACTAACTGTATTATTTCTATAAATGTTTATTCGATCAAAATGCATCGTATTTTTTTTTTTTACTTTCTCAACTTGATTAGAAAATTTCGCCAAAAATCTTATTCGATCGAGCCAAACTTCACCCCATCTGGTGGCGACTTTGAAAATAATATAGGCAGATAAGTATAAGTATAAGCTGATAATTGTATCATTTTGAAGATAGGCGCACTTCAAAGCGACGAGTTCTTTTTTCCGGTCTTTCTTTTTTGACATTATCGTCACAGTAGGTATGTAAAGAACTCTTCATTTGAACATAATAGCAGACCTTGATTAAGAACTCGATATAAAAAACGTTTTCGTACTTGAAAAGTATATAGTGTTTTGAATGGATATTGCTAAATAACAAGGGCGAATTTTTATTACGTTTCATAATTGATCGCCACGTACGTATTTGCGAATATGACCGTCATTTTTCAGGATTTTTTCACTCGTATTGTCGCATCACGTCTTACAGAGTTAAGACGAATTGTTTGTTGTGGAATTCAAAAATTCAATAGTACCTAGCAAATTAGTATATTTTGGCAATAGCCCATAATCGCTGTGACGTAGTCAGGAGTGGCTTAAAGGAGGAGGTTTCCACTTTTTCTGTGTACGTTTTTTTGGGCCTGATTTTGTGAAAATGAATTAAATCGTGCGCATTTTCAGTTAAAAAAAAAAAGTTAGCATAAATGTGAAAAATTTTCAAGTTTTTTGACCTCAAGGGAGAATGTTCAGACCTCCTCCACGGCTCCCCTCAGCATAATTGAATTGTACCTTAATGGAAAGAAAAATCATTCGAAAGGATTAATTAAACATATTTCAAGGCAAGACGAAGGAGAACTAGAGTAAGATGAAAAAAATCGGACCTTCAGCAAGTTTCCTCGGAGGTGGTCTATAATGCAACATTTTCAAAGCCTATTTGCAATTGCTCCGGATGCAATGGAATCTAAAAATATGTGGTAAGCTATCACACAGAAACATGTCAGTATGATTATGGGACGATCTCAAACAGGAGTAAGTTAAATTTTTCAAGGAAAAATGATATGCCCGGAGGAAGGGGACAAGGTTTGTTTCGTTGCTACTGAAAAATAATGATATGTGCTCAATAGGCTATTTCTCGAGAAAATGCTATGAAGATTCATATTCGAATTTCAGACATGAATGAGTTTGATTTTTTGCGGAAATTCAAGTAATAAAGTATGACGTCATTATTAATACTTGGGAAAAATACAATGACATCATCTTCTGGATGAAGTTAACGATGTAATTTTCGTAATATTTAAATCTGATTTTTGATTTTTAAGAAATAAGATACTGAACTGAAATACGTAAAATCAAAAAATGTAACTTTTCTATTTCAAAATAACAAATGAAAAAAAAAAAAAACATTTAAATGCTTAAATCAACAAACAACAATGAAATTTTGGAAAATAAAATGAACATAATCACTGAAAAATACGAAAAACTACCAAAAATAAGAGTCAAAGTCGTGAAAAAATGAAGACAAGAATGTGTAAAAAGTTCAGAAAATTCACTGAAAATTAGATCTGAAAAATAAGAAAATTTACTTTAAACTTTCTAAAAATTTGTAAAAAATTGTTAAAAATTGGACAAAAATACGTAAAAAGCACTGAAAATTTACTGAAAATTTCGGAAAAGTTCAGGAAAATAAAAAATTGTAGGTAACGTTGCTTTTTGAGCCTAATTTCCGTGAATTGAGAAGACATTCGAATTGTCCATTCATGGATTAAAAATGGAGCGCTCTAAAATATTTTTTCCTGAACAGTGGTAGGGGCATAGGTAGATTTAAGGGGGGAACGGGGGCTAAGCCAAATTAGATAAAGAATTAGGGCCTCCAGAAAGTTTTTCTGTGTACGATAAATTTCTAACAAATAATCAAAAATTTTTTGAAACCAATGTTACGTTTTTGGTGTAACGTTTTTGATATTACGTTTTTGATGTTACGTTTTAAATTTGAAGTTGTTGATCAAAAACTCGCTATGAAAGATGATTATGAATAATTTTTGCACTTCATGTCAAAATGTTGACATGTATATGTTTGTTTAAAAAAAGGGAAAAATAAAAAAAATTAATGAATACAAAAATTTTTAATTTTGAAAAATAAAAAAATTTAGTATAAAAATATAAAAATTTAAAAATTTAATTTGAAATTTTTTATTAAAAACTTGTGATGATAGATAAGTAAATCTATAGTTTTTATTTTGCCAGGCAATAATAAAATCAAGTGTCAAAATGGAGTGAAATGAAGAGTAAACGTTTTTGATTTGAAGTTTTAAATTGAAAACTTCCAATGAAAGATGTTTATAAATGGTTTTTGCACTTCATGTTAAAATGTTGATATGAATATGTTACATACGTAATTATGAACTATAAACTTCCCCTGAAGGGTTAAATACCGAATTTTTTCTAAATTTTGTCCTACCTTCGCTCAGGTATTCATACATTTCCATTTCGCATCAAAATTCAAGCTTCCGACCATCTTCAACCTCCCCACCCCCAACAAAAACATTTTCGAATAGCTCAAATGTAAATATTCTCTCATTTGTTAAAGGTAATTTTTGGATATAGCCTCTAATTTTCGTGACATAGTACAACCGTGAGAATTGAAAAATGCATCTGCTGGTAGGAAGGGTTGAAAGGAGCTAAAAAGTCGGAACCCCCAAAAGGCACATCTAGGGTCCCTACTAAACATACATACATAATTTCAAGTTTATATCTAAATTTGGAGGGCGATTATGCGAGGAACAAACTCAAAAAATAAGAAAATCGCCTAAAACCCTCCACATTTAGAACTGTAAGGGGGTAAAATGGGACTGAAAAGTGGAGACCTCTAAAAGGCACGTATAGAGCCCCTACTAAATGTACATACCCAATTTCAAGCCCCCCCCCGGCACATCTAGGGTCCCAACTGAATGTAACTTCCTACCTCAATTTGGTGGGAAAATAGGAGAGGAACAGCCCTTTTTCAAGGTCAAAAAGGGGGAAAACCTCCATATCTCCGCTCCTAATTAACTTGGTAGGTTGATTTTTAGATATGTTATTCAACTTTTTCTCTATCAATTAGTTTAAAAAGGGGCAATTTTTGTCTTTCTGACCCCTTAGTACCACCTACCCCAAAATGGGGCAAAACTGAATTTTGACCCAAATTTATCTTCTCTCACATATATATATATATATACATCTTATCTGCCGCCAAACTGAGCCAATTGACCGAATTAGGGTGATTTTGGTCGGTATCGTGCGGAGTAAATGATTTTAACATTCGGGAAAAAAATAAACATCAATATCTGACATGGCTAAAAATCGTCTTAATGGTCTTCTAGAACCCCAAAACGGATTTTGTTGATATTCCCCTCTCATTCACCGTTCGTCGATGTACTGTAATAGCCTAGTTTTCATTGATAAAATCAGACCAAAAATGAATATCTGGTACGATGAAAAATAATCTCAATTGTCTTCTAGAGCCCCAAAACGGAGTACATTAACGTTCTCACCCTAATCCGACGTAGGTTGACCTTCCAGAATATGCTGTTTTTAATTGACAATGAGACATATAGAAACTGACCGTAAATTATCATTTTTCACAACAACAAAACCAGTGATTTTGTCACCTCCTCAAGCATTTAGACAATGTACCCTTGTACCCTTTCCAAATTCAAGATCACCATTTAATCTTCCTTCGGTTAAATAACGGGCTGCTCAAATGCAAAAAATACGTATTAGACCACGAGGAAAGAACAACAGCAACAACAACAACAACAACAACGGTCGTAGGTAGGTTGGAAACGGATAAAAGGCTTTGGACAAATACTCACGGTAATCGTTTAACGTTAAACGTATGATTTGTCTAATGGATACAATTGAAAACAAGTTAATGTATTGCACGAGGCATAAGCCACGTAAACGTACACTGTACTGTATCTAGGTATATGCAGTATATAGATATCTCCAAGGTTCATTTAGGACGATTCGCTATTTTGGGTGAGTATTTAATCTACGGGCATAACTTAACGATGAAACATCCCTTACAATGCACATACGTCTGCATGCGTATGGTAAAATTGTCCGACACCAAATTCACTTTACACTTGGCCGAAGTTGTAAAAATAGGCGAAAATACCGTTAAAATTCGGTGCATGCAAAAAGGAGGGGGAAAAAAATTAAAACATACGAATTACAAATACTAATCGAACGACCCATGGTCATGCCTATACCTATAGGTAAGTCTAGGTACAGTATATCTACGCCCACCGCAAATTGTATAGTTAAAAGGCCACCGCGTCGATGGATAAATGAAAAAGGATTAATTAAATGTTTACCGTATAAACTTTTCTTCTTTCTTCGCATCTGGCGCTCGAGGCTTAATTGAATCATTTTAATCGTTCTCCATCGTTTATTATTATTATTGTTCGAACAACGAGAGTAAAAAAAATAAAAATAAAAAAAATACTTACGCTCGGTGAAATTAGCGTATTGTTTTTTAAATGTAGTATACAATACATAGCCTAGGTTAGAATAGGTAAATATATGTACACAAAACCGCCGCTGTCATCGTAGTATCAACCACAAACAGCGAGTGAGACAGCCAGAGAAAGAGAAAAATAAACCGAAAAGCGAAGACGAAGAGAGTTTAAGAAACTCATTAAAACACCTACCTATAGTCTACATAATTTCGTGAAAAATACATCGAGTTGGGAATTTTCCAACAATGCGCCGTCCATCTTTGCCAAAGGGGTTTATTCTGGGCCTGTGATCTTATACAATGTACTTTCGCATTATATAATATCGCGACCTATCAACCCAGTCGCGAAAATTACCGGTACTATTTTCACTAATCACTCACTTCTGTCTTCTCTCTCTCTCGTTCATTCTCTTTCGCAATACACGCATTTTCCACAACTAAATAAACGCTCGAATTCATCACAATATCTCCGTGGTAAAGTGATATTTACACGGACATTTATCGTATATTTTCATAAATTCTCTTCGTTATTTGTTAGCTTTTCGCGTGCGTTAACCTCGCGAGGCCAAAGTGGTCGTTTAGCCAAAACAAAGGGAGTTCATTTTTCGCAACTTCATTCCATTTGTATGCCATACTTATACTCGAAGTAATGTACGTCTACACTAGGGTGCCAGCCTGTTTGCAATGCAAAAAAAATCAACTTTTTCAATGTGCCACCCCCATTAAGAATGTTCCTTTAGGCTCCAAATAGACCTCTAAAAAGTTTCAGTTCAAAAAAAAAATTTTAACCTGTGGCTACTTGACCTTGAAAAAATTTTACAAACGATGTATTGAAAATAATCAAGTTTTTTTTTTTTAATGAAATTATTGTGTAAAATTATTAAAATAATTTAGTTTAAAATTTGTAGTAAGTCCCCCCCCCTCCACCAATGTAATAATAGATTATCTATGCATAAAGATGTGGAGGATATTTCTGATGTTTTTTCAAATACGTGTTGCAGTTCTGGTATTTTACGAATATTTCTGGTTTATGCATTGCTAGAAAGAATTTTTTATGCTCTTTTCGATTTTGTGGTTGAT
>FIZR01012559.1:0-15296 GCA_900060175.1 Ferrisia virgata
CAAAAAGAATTTTTGTTCCCCGTCAACTTGAAAAAATGGGGATTTTTAGGCCCCAGCCCCCTATAGTGACGCGGCAAAAATCTAAAAAGCTCAGTTTCGTGAATGTCCCACCTATACCCACAAGAAACCAACTGATTTTTTCGTTCCCCAAAAAAGCATACCCATTGAACCTTTTTCTGGGTCTGGACTGTAGACTATTAAGTACATAGCTAGCTACGGACACACACACACACATACACATATATATACACAGGGATAGTTAGTTACGAGTATTATGCATACTCTATTCGAGCACATCAACGAAATAGGTACACAAATTCATTGGTAGAGGTACTCTAGGTCACAGGCTGCGCTTTCCAAGGACGTACTATGTACAGTGTTGTACGCCACAAAATCATTCTTTCTTTCTTCTTTCTCTCTTTCGCGATATAGATAGGATGTAGCCAACTAGCCATCTAGTCAAAGCTACAACCATAGCCATAGCCATAGCCGTAGCCCGCAAAACACATTTCTTTCAGTAGGTGCGCATACGTATAATATGTCCAATAACTGCCGACTTATTGGTCTCTCTTTCTTTTAATCTTCTTTCTACAATACTGCTCGCAGCCAGACATTTTAATTACACGCTAAAACGAGCATTAAAAAGAACCCAGCCAAGCGTACACGTTACAACTTCATCTCTCCCAAAATGTACTCGTACACATCGTGTGTACATGTAGGTCCTACGAACGTACACATACACAATCGCGTACCAAATTGAGCCCAATTTTCGCCCATCCATCCATCCATTGGTTGGTCCGTCCGCGCCGACCATTTGCAGCCGAGTAACGTGAACGAATTAACGCGGCCTGAATGAGCAAATAAAATTATTATATTGAGTGGACGATAAACGAGCTGCATTACATATGTCTGTGTGTGTGTGTGTACCACCATAGATCTACGTATGTATGTGTAAGCATGTTTTGAAAATACGCGGTACCGGTATACTACTAACGTAAGTTCATAATAGGTACCTATGTATACCTAGGTTACCTACATGTTGTATCATTTATTATTGTACGTGTATATACGTGTATACATCCATCCACATACCTGACCACCAATAACTGCAATATAATACCTATGTCTCGATTCTGTATTCTTCGCATCGATTAACAAACCATCCAACAAAGTCCGCCTCTCCCCTTCCCCTCTTCTCGGTGGCACGGCATACAATATACTACATTTCGCCTTGCGAGTAAAATACCCCGACTATACGTATTTTTGGAAAGTCCATTACTTCAAACCCGTCGCAAAATACAATGAAATTTCACCAAAACAACGTATTCGTTTACACGATAAATACGACAATCGTCATTAGCTTGATTCAAACAATTACCCCTTCTTAAAAAACTGCCAAAACAAATTGCCAGTTCTACAATACAGAAAAAATTACTGTTAAACATCTCCTGTTTCACTACACTAACCTCAAAACAATACGATTAAAACAAAATATACCAGAAAATTCTGAAACCATTCCTGATGAACCAACTCAAATCTCTCCAAAATCCTCTGCCTAATAGAAGAACTCGAGTTAACGAATCAGATTTAGATCCCCCCTCCACTGAACGTAATAGTCTTGGAAAGTACACACGCCCAGTATAAATAAAAAATGAAAAAAAAAAATTTCTTACATTGAAAAAAATTTTTTTTAAGATTGATATTCGGCTGAGCATATTTCAAAACAATCCGAATACGTGGCCAAAGGTACAGAAATCTGACATTAAAACAACTCAAAGAAGCGCAAAAAGGCGGATCAAGGTGCAAAAACCTTGGACGATAAAAGTCAACACCACTGATAGAGGTCCAAAATGGTGGACCAAGGTGCGAAAATCCGAAACTCGAATCAAAAGTTGACAGAACTGGAAGAGGCGCAAAAAGCAGGATCACGCTACCAAAATCTGACATTTGAACGGAAAGTCAACACCACTGATAGAGGTCTAAAAAAGGAATCCGAAGGTACAAAAATCCGAAATTTGAACGAAAAGTCAATACGAGTTAATGCCAGAGAATCAAGTGGACCAAGGTTTAAAAAAGAAGTCGAATGTACAAAAATCCGATATTTGGACCAAAAAACTAGACAGAATTCTGAGAGGTCTGAAAAGGAGACCGAGGTAAAAAAATCTGAGGATTAGACGAAAAGTTATCAGAACGCAGAAAGGTTCAAAAAAGAGGTCCGTAATACGAAAATTCGAAATTTGGACGAAAAGTCAACACCATCAATACAGATCCAAAAAGAAGACTCAAGATGCAACCATTCGAAATTAGGACCAAAAAATGACAGTACTTGAACGGGTGCAAAAAGAAGAACCAAATTATCAAAATTTGACATTTGAACAAAAAGTCAACCTCGCCGTCAGAGGTCTAAAAAGGAGGTCCAAAGTGAAAAAATTCGAAATATGAACATAAAGTCAATACAAGTCGGTGAGACAGATCGAACATTTGGACGAAATGTCAACACCATCAATAAAATCCTACAATTGGACCAAAACTTGACATAATTCAAAAAATTCTAAAAAGGGAGGCCCGTGGTGAAAAAATCCGAAGTTCGGACGAAAAGTCAACACCGCCCAATACGAGCCCGAAAATTAATTTGAAGGTATAAAAATCCTAATTTAGACAAAAGTCAACACACCTGAGAGGGGTCCACATAGATAGGTAAAGAAATAAAAATCTAAAATTTGGACGAAAAATTAACACAATGCCAACAGATCCAAATGCACAGATTAATATTTAATGATCTGAAATTTGCAGGAAAACTGAACTCCACTCAGAGAGATCTAATTTGGTGGACATTTTTCTAATTTCTGTCTACTCACAATAACAACTTCACGCAACAGAGAGCGGTCCAAATAGGTGGACCAATAAGATTGAAAAATCCAACAAATGAACCGATACTCAAAACAGTCTAAATACGTGCTACAAGATGAAAGGTATCAAGGAATGGGGCACAGAATAAAAAAAATGAACATAAAAGAGTAGCATTAATGTATTAGGTATAAGATATAAAGAAAAGGGTTGAATTTTGAATCAGAATGACTAAAAAATAAATAAGAAATTTGTGAACATATATAATGAAAGAAAGCGACCGAATGTAAATAAGACTTACAGTAAATTTGATCTTCCAGTGATAAAATATTAATGGACAATTTAAAATCCAAATTTGCTCGTTACCTGCTATCTTATAGTATGTTCAATTTAAAAAGGACCTCGGCTTATCAGTAAACTATGCCTGTTGACCAATCGAATGCCTTAAAAATCAATTTCAACACATCCTATTGGCCAACGTCGCTTATTAATAAATTTCTCTGTCCTTTTTAAATTGGACAGACTATAACCAGATACAAAATTTTTTGGTTAATACCTTGTCCGTGACAATATTTACGGTAATTTCTGGTAAAACACAACCAATATACATGGTAATCGATGTAAATTGTAAAGTGAAAACTGCGCCGATTATCACATAACAGCATAACAATCTTACTTCTTGGTAAATGACAAATTTTTTCTTTCAGAAATTTACGGTAATTACGGGTAACTTTTACGGTAAATAGGGTAATTTAGGTAAATTCTAGGTCAATACTATAATTTGAGCAGAACAACACTCATCCACCGTGGATTTAGGATAAATTCGAGTAAAATAATGTAATTTTAATACGAGTAACTTGACTTTTTTATCAATTCTTTCGCCATATTTTCCACAAATTTTCTAATATTTTCATTTATTGATATTATACAACAAAATGGGGGGGGGGAATTATCCTACCGTTTCCAATGATAAAAGATACATCCAAAAAAATTTTCTACGCCTCATTAAGTAATTTCGAGTGCAATATTCAACATAATCGATTTATACTTAAATCGAATGTTAAACGAAACAAAATAAAACAATAATCTAAATTGTAGTGTGAGAACAGCGAACTATGTAACGAATCAAAACCAGGCAAAAGGAATCTAACTATTTCACTATGGTTAATAATCTCTCCACATCACTCGAACTCGCTTCTTTTTCCCAACTCCATAAAATGCATAAATTCTTACGTTCCTTTCGTCCAAACAAACTCGTTGGAATTACGCAACAACAAATAACATACTATGTACATTAAGAATAGGCTACACGGTGCACTGCACAATCAACAGGTACCCAACTAAAGGTAAACCTGGTCTACATCAGTCAGACAAGACTAAGCCTATTGGTAAAGGTTCACGATGATTTTGGCCGATAAAAGTAAGATCGTAAAAACACCCTCCGCTAATAAACCCAGTACCCGGTTAAAAATGCTTTTAGAGTACACTCGGCACCAAAACAACACGCAACATGAAATGATGATAGCGGAAGGGAGAAAATTCAAATAACGAGATCATCTTACAAGAATCTAACTTTGATTTCAGGTTACCTTCTTCCCCCCTCCCCCTCTCCTTCCTCCTATTAAACGTGTAGTCTGTTTTTCGTGATACATCTGGCTAATTTTATTCCCATTCTTATATATAAAATATAAAACAGGGTAGTTTCAGTGTACCGAAGTAAAAACGAAGATGGTTTGAAAAATTACGATGAAACAATCGTCTAATACATCGATAGCCGTGAAAAGATGCCTTCTACCAGGTTGGCGTTTTACCTGATACTGCAGGTAGACAGAGATGTAGGTGCGTTCGTGTTGAAAGGAACTGTACTTTTACTACGTAGTAGTAGTAGTAGTAGTAGTTGTTGTTGTTGTTGTTGTTGTACAATGTACAGATTTTTTTGTACGGAGAAGATATTCTATCCTACACACGTGGATAGGTCCAATCGTCCATGCTATTAGAAAAACATCTTTTCTTATACTCTCACATATACGAGTTGATTATATATGCATATAAGTGGAGTATCAGATACTATAGTGATAGCATATTTTAAATCACATACAGAACATCAATACATAAAGGTGGCAGCGTATGCGCAATTTAATCCAATCTCTGTGGGGTTGAATTTAATCTTATGGGTATATAGCCTTACCCCATGCGATAGAGGAAACAATCAAAGTATACAATGAAAAGGGAATAATGTGCGGGTATTCGTGATTAATGATACTTTTAGATAGATTCTCAACATCGTCAGGTACCCATTATACGTGGAATATTTGAACTAGTTCATTTTATAATGAAAATACACATCATAAGCGGCGGCGGCGCGCGCATACAAAAAAAGGCTGCAGATCCAGTTGGGGCCCCTTTTCAACATTATACACACACACACACACACCATCTATCAGCACACATAGGTAAAATAAAGGTACAGGGTACACGAAGAGCGCGGTAAAGAATCGAACCGATGCGATGGCGAGCCAAATATCAACGTCGGGTCTTGGTCATGGTTAAGATTTCGGGGCCGCATGCAACTCATTACCGAAGAAGCTCTGGACGGACGATCTCATCATCACGCTATACGAAAATCCAATTAACCAAATGATTTGCTGGGTATCTGCACCACACGACGAATGATGACGACTCTGGTTCGCGTAAAATTAACAACGCTTCGGCACTCTTCCAACAAATTGTATGGTAATTCGAACCAACCAAGCAAATCGTTCCGCTTGTATACGTGTACAATCGATGCATATTCGAAAAAACCAACGTGTCTCGCACATTTGTATTCGCTAAGCAGGGTATCGTCCTCGTCGTTCGCACAGACAAAGATAGACAGTCATTAGTCGAGTAATATTGTCCCGATTTGTGGAATTTTTTATACGTCGAATCCGACCAAGGGAAAAGAAACTCGTTTCGAGTGAGAAAGAAAAAAGAACACGTTAATTGATTAATTTCAACCGATAACATTTCCTTTCGCCCATTTTATCTATAGAATATCGTTTAACTCATCATCAACTCGTTCAGATAATATAGGTACGTTTTATATTGCTCGGATGTTGATGCCATCTTCGCACCGCGCACCTTACCTCATCATCTGGTCCATATACATCGGCGTAGAGTGTAGGTGAGAATATTTTCGCTTAAATTATTATTATTATTTTTTTTTTCTTCGCATTTACACAAAGTAAGTTTATCCTGTTACACAGCCTATCGTTGCACCTATTTCAAATTATATTCTTTTTTTTCTGTTTTTCTCTCTCTCTCTCTCTCTCCCTCTCTCTCTCCACGTTATGATCGCCACAAAAATATTCATGCGCGAAATTTCGAATTCCAACGAAGATTTCCACAGATAACGAATATTTTTTCCTTTCCATCCGTCATCAATTTGCATAGAGTTTTGGATTTCGAAAATTCTTCACCGGATCCAAGCGGCCATCTCAGAGTATTGTTAATTGGCCGAATACAGTGATACTTCTTCTAGACGAGATATCTTCGCTGTGTAGCTTGGTTTTTTCTTCTTCTTCTTCTTATTTTTCGTTCATTCTTCGATTCATTCAGCTGTACGATTCAATGTGTACTTTTAAAATAATCTGTAAGCTACTTTTATTTTGAGCGAATCGATCTTAGACAGTGAACTGAATTCAGTTCGAGATAGCAAGAGTAAATCTGGCATTATCAAGACGTACCCTAATTTGCGATCTGAATACATTTTATCAAGATGTTCGCGTAATGAAACGGAAATGAAAATTTCAATAAATTGATTAATCGTAGCGTCAAACTTTTACCTCGGTTCTCTTTGCAGCATACGTACATGTATAAAAGATGGTGATAATTTTCGAGTATTGGATATATATGAAATGTTGGTGAGTATTTTTTCGTTATAATTTTTTGTTTCTTAATTTAAGTTCACATTGAAGCGCTTTATGGTCTTTTGGTACAGTCTTCATCCTCGGCGTATAAAAATACATAATCACGTTAGAATTTCGAAGCTTGATTTTCTCAATTATGTGATGTCCAATAGAATTTTATAAGGATCAAAACTGCATTGAAAGTATTATTTCATCCAACGCATTAAACTTTCGCACCCGAGCCAAATTCATTTCAAATTCATACTTTGAGCATATCCCATAGCCTTTGGGACTAGAGACATTTTCAACTGCTCGTTACCAACTTAAATCTACTAAGGAGATTGCAAGTTGGCATAAGAAAAACTAAACTTTTCAGCTTTTTCGCACCACTCTACAATCTCAAAAAGGGAAACATTTTTCGACCCTTGCCAATAATTTTCACGTTCATGTTGCACTGATAATAGAGCAACTGGAATTGACCAAGGCCCTCCAAGTCTCAAGGAAATTATTCACATATTGACGGACTGCAAATTCTTACGATACTTAGATAGCTAGAAACAGTGATAATAGTCAAATAAAATCCATAAGGATCCTCTTCGATGTAGGAAAAATCGAGCATTGTTGCCAAATATAAGACAACTGCGCCCCTCTTCCTTTGGTCAGAAATTTTTTCTTAATTTTAGCACATAAGTAGGTCGAGGAGAAGAGTCACAATATTTTTGAAAAGTTACAGTATCGAGCCCAGGCGAAGTGAGGGTAAAAGTGTTCAAAATATTTAGAAATAAAGTGGCTCGAATGGAGTAAAATATGAAAAATGCACCATCGAAGAATATCATGACTAAGATTATAACTGGCCAAAGCATTTTTCAATTTTTTACAAATTTAAAAAATTTTTCGCATTATAATTTCAGAAAAGTGGTTAAATTCATATTTTTATTGTTTCACCAAACATATTCTTCTTCGTCATCGTCTGGTTTCAATCCAGTGCAGAATGTAGACCGCCTTATTTATTTTCCATGTTTCTCTATCTTGGGCTGTTTCCCGCCAGTCATTCTAGTATTTTCTGATTTCATCCTCGCAGGGCTTCTTCGACCATCCCCCATTGCCCCTTTTCCGATCTGGTCTCCATCGTGTAACCTCCATGATGCACTGACACCCCCCTCCTGCCCTACTTGTCCAGTCCATCTCTATTTACACCGTTTGACCCCTGTTGTCTCTCATATGCGCTCCACTGACAATTTCCATCCTTCTCCGCATTTTTGTCATTTTGTCTTTTAGTTAAACCGATTTTCCACCTTCGGTGGATGAGCAGGGAATATCAACAAAATCCGTTTTGGGGTCCTAGAAGAACATTACGACCATTTTTGGAAATATCAGATATTTATCAATTTTTTTTTCGCAACTAAAAATCATTTGCTCAGCTTCATACCGACCAAAATTATTCAAATTTAAGAGATAGGCCTCGATTGGTGGCGAATTGGATATTTTGGAGTGAGGTTGATCTCGGGTCAAAATTCAATTATGCCCAAATTTGGGAGAACGTGTGCTCAGGGGCTGAAATCGAAAAAATTATTTCTTTTTGAGCCAATCGGTAGAGCATCCGAAGTTGCATAACATATTCAGAAATCAGCTTCCTAGGTCAATTAAGAGGGGAGATGTGAGAGAAGTTTCCCCAATTTTTGACCGCGGAAAATGACTCTTCCTCCCCTAACTCACCTCCAAATTCAGCTAGGAAGTTGAAATTTGGTATGAACATTTAGTAGGGGCTCTAAATGTGCCTTTTGGAGGTATCAGCTTTTCAGTCTCATTGCACCTCCTCCCAGCTACACAAATGTAGTTTTTTGGTCGTTTTTTCTCATTTTTTAAGTTCTTTCCACGCATAGCTCCGCACCAAATTGAGTAAGGAAGTTGAAATTTGGCAAGTAGATTTAGTAAGGATAATCGTTAGTCTGATTTTCTACGTCATATTGTTAATGAAAACCAGGCTATTACAGTCTATCGACCAATGGTGGGTGGGAGAGGGGGGAGGGATATCAACAAAATCCGTTTTGGAGTTCTAGAAAACCATTAAGAAGATTTTTAGCCATGCCAGATATTTATTTTTATTCATTTAATTTTTTTCCTCCGAACATTAATATCATTTACTCCGCTCGATACTGACTAAAATCTCTCCAATACGGTTAATCGGCTCAGTTTGACGCCGCATTAGATATATATATATATGAGTGGGGATGAACTTGGGTCAAAATTCAGTTATGCCCCAATTTGGAGAAGGGGGTGCTCATGGGTCAAAAACGCAAAAATTGGCCCTTTTTAAGCCGCTTGATAGTAAATCAAAAGTTGCATAACATATCCAAAAATCAACCTCCTAAGGTAATTAGGAGGCGAAATATGGAGATTTTTCACCTTTTTGACGTTGAAAAAGAGGTGTTCCTCCCCTGCCCCCTCCCTCCTTGAGCTAGGAACTTGAAATTTGGTATGCATATTTAGTTGAAGCCCTAGATGTGCCTTTTGGAGGTTCCAACTTTTTAAGCTCCATTGCACCCCCTCAAAGCCCCCAAAAAATGTTTTTTTGATCGGTTTTCCTCATTTTTCTTATTTTTTGAGTTTATCCCTCGCATAACTCTCCTCCAACTTGAGCTAGGATGTTGAAATTCGATATTTGGCCTTGAATGTACCTTTTGAAGGTATCGACTTTTCAGCCTCATTTCACCTCCTCACAGTCCAAAAAAAGTATTTTTTTGGTCTTTTTTTTTCTTGAGTTTGTTCCTCGCATAACTCTCTTTCAAATTGAGCCAGGTTGTTGAAATTAGGTATGTACATTTAGTAGAGGCCCTAGATGTACCTTTCGGGGGGGTGGGGGTTGACTTTTTTGGTCCGTTGAACCCCTTCTACCTGCAATGCTGATTAGGAAAAAGGCATCGCAATTCTTATGATTTTAATGCGTTAATTTTTTTTTTTTTTGTTAGGGTCCATGTTTCATTCGCGTGCATTAAAACTGAATTGATTTATTGGTTCCGAATCTTTCTCCTTAAGCTGATCTGAATCGTTTTTTCCCTAATTATTCCTGGAACTTTGAGTATGCAGACTATGCTGGTCGTATTGTTTTAAATATTTCGTCGCTGAAGTCGTTGATCTACATAAAAAATCATCATTTCAATACTCTTAATTTTGCAGAATTTCTCAAATTCAGGTGCACATCAACTTTATGTTTTTCGTCAAAGGTATAACCATCTGAGAAAGGTATGACCAAAATTTTAGGAGAGTCAAACTGCATTTTTCAATTTTTTACTACTTTTCAAAAATTCTATTACACTTAGTTCTTACATAAGCCCTTTCCTAGTCACTTTCCTGCGCCTCCTAACATCATCCAACACACCAATAATAATAATTTAAATACCAAATCACCCCAAAAATTCAAAATTCCTCATCCACACACAGCTAACTTTTAATTCGTTGATTTTTGCAGCTCGCCTCCGACGCTTATATTCAAATCATCCAACCATCATCATCGACAGACCACCACGATAATGAACTAAACCGCTGATTACGTTTCGTTTAAAGACGCGTATAACACCATCTACATACATCGGCGAAGTACCTAACGATCATTATGTTCCTTTTAATTCGTAATCTTCACTAGCATTATTATCCATCTAGTCTTAAGTCATCCCATACACATGTACATCGGTACAAACGTACAAACAATGAAGTTGAACCGTGCTGCGCTGTGTTGGATATTATGCCAAACATGGCTAATCGAAGCCCAGCCACAACAACAAGACACCAGCCAATTCGATCCGATCGATCACATTAGCGATTTCCGAATGCTCTCCAAACTGCCGAATTTCGTCGATAAAACCGATCTACTTCCGATGGTGATAACCAACGCCACCAATCACACGTTTCAAATATTTACCGCGCCACGTAAATTCGGCAAGAGTACAATCATCGATATGATTCGTCGTTTCGTCGAATTACCAATAAATTCCACCTCCGGCGAAATAATAAACAAAACTCGAACCACGAATTACAAGCTATTCACCAACTCCAGCCTGAAAATAACACGTAATAAAGAATTCATTCGAGAGCATATGGCCGAATACCCGACGCTAGTCGTGAATTTTACCGACATCCGAGGAACCACACTGCAACAGCAACTACCCTCGATTAAAGCAGCGCTACAAAAAACCGCCCGAAAATACGCTTGGCTGTATTGGTTACACGCCAACAAACCAGTTGTCAAATCCAACGATACCGACATAGTGGTGAATAACTTAAGATACGAAGGTATAGGTCGACTGATAAGCGGCGAAGCCAGCCAAGCCGATTTAATCGACGGCTTGCAAGACCTATCCAGAGCAATATTCGATCATTTCGGCAAAGAACCGTTCGTACTGATAGACGCTTTCGATACACCGATGCAACTGGTCAGCGGTAAAAATATCTTCGAGACTGAAAACGTAACCAGATTCGTAAACGATGTACTCTTCATGGGCATACGATTCGGTCCGTTTATATCGCATCACGTCGTCGTCACCGGTACGTCCGGATCATTCGCCAATATAGCGGCTCAAGATACCACCATCCAAACACCGGGATTCCTGCGCCAATCCAATTTCGCGCCTTATTTCGGACTCACTTCCGACGAATGCGATCGGTTACTCGATACGAAAAACATACCGAACGAGGAACGCGAAAAAATCGATCTCTACTACAACGGATACTACTGCAGTGATTCGACGACAAAGGTCGACCATCCGATCAAAATCTACCAGATTCATTCGATACAGAAATACCTGAGAGAACGTACGAAAACTGGTAAACCAAATTATCGTAATTATTGGCAACAAACCGGCACCATGGAAGAATTGGATTTCTACCTAAATGCACCAGCCATACGCGGAATGCTATACAATTTAATTCTGCGTAAAAGCTTAAAGCTTCAAGTACCGGAAACGTTCGGCTACAAAGAACTGGAACAATTGAAAGAGCTGAAAAACAATCAAAATCCTTTTCAAACCGACGACGGTACCTTGTATTTTATATTCTTCATCGAACACGGCTACCTGTCTAGAAAAGATTTCAACAATAACAACGAACGCGATCGATATTACATCGCAAACTTGGACGCCGAATTCGAAATAATCGATCGCGTATACTCGTTCTATCGAAACCATAACCTCAGATTGGACCCGATAGCCGAACTTTTCGTCAAATTGCTACAACAAGCCACCGTCCCGGCCGATACGCTGCGAGAATTGAAAACAGATATTAAAAAAATCGTCGAAATATTACCGGATGCGAATCGACTCAGTTTCCAAACCATGCTATTCTGCGCTGCCAGACTTCGTTATCCTTTAACCACTACTCGTCTGGTGGCTGTCGACGAATCAGCCGCAAATACCAACGTAATCGAAACCAACAGTATTGACGTGATCGTTCGAAACGACCAGCAAGATGTTTTGCATTTATTTTGCGCGAAAAATAAACAAATTATGGATGCTATTTTGAAAGAAGCCAAAAACGCCTATCCTCAAGATTACCAAGCTGCAGAGGGCAGACAAAATAAGATATTGGGTATTTATCTCGGCGATCATAATACTATCGATTTTGAAATCGTGCAGTAAACCATCGATAAGTGGTGGTAAAAATTCGAATAATTTGTACCATTCAAATATATCGATCTGCCCTCGTGTATATTCCTACTTTCACCTTCACTTCTCTATTTATTTTTTTTTAATCGAAAGTGTGTACAAATTTTGTAAATATTTTAAAACGATGTAAATTATTATTTCACTTTGTAAACAGTAGGTAAGTTTGAAAATCTTTATTTCAAAACCAAATGTTAAAGAAAAGAATATATCCATTTCTAATATCTTATCTAGTCCTCTTTTCAGTATATACGGAGTTTGCTACTTTAACCTATCCACGAAAGGGAGGGGAGAACAATATCGTGAAGCAAAAAAATAGCCCAGAACGAGTATCTATAAATGTGCCAATCGGCAAAAATGTAAGGAGGGGCAACAGTGCCGGAAAAATTTTTCCACTAACCGACGTATTAGTTATCAACCCATCAGTGGCACAGCAAGGGGAGATCGGGTAAACGGTTCCCCGGGTGGAAAATTTTGGGGATAGCAAAAATTAAAGTATTTCCATAACTGATTAGTGATTTCAATACTGATCATTCCATTTTCAAAGTGCACCTCCTCGTGAATTTTAACCTTTTAAAAATCATATTTCATCAAAAATTTCACCCTTACTTTGCTCGTGCAATTTGTAAAATATTATTTACTTTATTTACGAAAGGTCAGTTCTAAGAGGTTTATTTTTTTATAGCCCACACTTCACAAAAAAACATAATCACCGTCGCACTTACTTTAGCAGTAACTCTTAATTTCGTCAAACGGAAAAGGGAGAAACATAGCGACAAATTTTATAAACAGACAGATTTTTGAGCCTACAAATTGAGAAAAAAAACTAGCAAAAATGCTCCAAAAAATATAAAATGATTAAAAATGTGCACATTCTAAATTCTTAAAATTTTGTTTCACGTTTCGCTCAATCATTACTCATGTTAACGATTTTTTGTGCGGGGGGGGGGGTGTTCGGCGGTTGTGTCTACATGAGTCAAAGGGATAACGTAAAAAAATTTCTTCGGGGAAAAAATTCCTAGCTATGCCATTGCAATCCATAAAAGATCGAGCCAAATTTCAAAAAAATGAAATTAACAATAATAAAAAAAAAAATGTTACTTTCTAAATCAAGCCGAAATGTTGTGGTTTTTATTTCATTGAAAAAAACAATAGTTTTCAGCGGAGATCGATTTGAGGAGTCATTATTACAGGATAAACTAATTTTTGTTAAAAAAATTCAAAGTTGATAAGAATCGTCAAAAAATTGATTCAATCATGAATTGGAATCATTCAATCATGGTTTGAGTAAATCTTGCCCAATCTTGTATAAAATATCCACGCCTTTTAGATTTATAAATTTTTCCATTCATTCTTCATTATTTTGTGAATCCTCAAAAACAACTAAGAAAAACATTTTTTAACGCTCCGGCTGGAATTTCCAGAAAAATACCTTCAATCTGTAGGCACGACCTTCCAATAAGAAAAGAAACACTTTTCAGCGACTGAAGTCGATTCCTGGTTGGTCTGCAGGATTTCAAAAATCCTGGAGAAATTAAAATTTACGCTGGAAGCTCAAAAATACCTTTAAAATTTGATAGATCGATTGGGGAGTTGAATAAACGATTCAACAATACATTTATCAACTGTTCGGCAATTTTTAATGCATTTTCAACGTGAGAAAAAATTGCAATTATGTTCAACAAAAAAGTCAATTTTAAGTACAGCGACAACTTTCACATTTTTATCAAACAACAATTCATAACGAGAGAGTCTTGAAATTTCGTAAATTTGCTATTTGTATGGATATAATATCATAAGAAAGTCGCCCCCTCCTCCACTTTTGGGGCAATACCCAAGTTGGTGATGTTGGTGTCATTTTCCTATGTATAAATTGAACACAAAGAACACGATAAGGAAGTCAGATTCACAATTTAGCTTCAATTAATATCGGATTTTGGTTCTTGTTATACCCATCTTTACTCTCAACATTTGGATTGAAAACCACAATTTTCGTTCCAATACGAACGAATATAGAATTTTTTCCCCATAAAAATGGTTTTTTTCGAAATTCAAAGCAAAGGGGGATGGGCTTGAAGTGGAAACTTTTTTTTTTATTTTTTATTTATACTGGGCGTGTGTAATTTACAAAACTGTTACGCACAAGGGAGGGAGGATTTAAATCTGATTTGTTAACTCGAGTTCTTTTATCAGAGAGAGGATTTTGGAGATTTCAGACGGTTCATTAAGAATGGTTTCAGAGTTTTCTGGTCTATTTTGTTTTGAGGCTGGTGCAGTGGAGGAGGAGGTGTTTAACAGTAATTTCTTCTGTATTGCAGAACTGACAATTTGGTTTGAGAATTTTTAAGAAGAGGTAGTTATGTGTGAGTTTGGTATGTCCTAGGCGAAGTCGGGTGATAATTATTTCTTCTGAACGATTTAGCTGAGTCAAGTGTTTCCAGGGTTTTAATAGTTTTTTCATGCTGAAAAAGCTTGAATTGTTTATATCTTTTACTGATGTTAGATTAAATGGAAAAGGAACCATGGCAGATTTAGCTTGTTGGTCAATTTCTTCATTTCCTTTTATGGCTATGTGGCTAGGTATAAACATGAAAGAGACTTTAATGTTTAATGTTTTCAGGATATAAATCATCTGGTGGATCTTTTTTGCTACAGGTTCGTCGGAGAATTTATTTTGAATGGACGTTAACACTTTCAGTGCTTTTGTGAAAATTCAAAAATTATTTCCAATATTAAGTGTCAAGCTGTATGTTTACATCCTGCGGCCCTCATAGGAGGGCAAAGGCCTTGCCTAGTCTGACCCATTCCAGCCTGTCTTGCGCGATCCTATGAAACATCTCGTTAGTTAGAAGTTTTGAGAAGCCATCTCTCCATCTCATCTTTTGCTTACCTTTTTTTCTTTTATCCA
>FIZR01012563.1:0-11740 GCA_900060175.1 Ferrisia virgata
GTTTTAATTTTGATAAATTTCATTACAAGACAAGATAGATGGGCATGTTCCGCAGGTCTCTTAATTTCGATCATTAAACAATTTTTGACCAGTAGTTGAAGAATGACGATATTGTGGAGTAAAAATAAAACATATTGAAGCAGGGTTTTTCAGATCAGCTAAAGCAAACTAAAATCATGAGGAATATCTTGACGACAGGTAATTGGTAATAATACATAATAGTGATGGACCTTAAATTTCAATTAGAAAAGATCAAAAGAAATCATCAATGATCAAATTTTCATTTTCAATTCTTACTTTTGTAAGAGGATAAGAGAAGATGGGTAATAAATGCAGATAGTAATGGAATGGGTAACAGAGACAGAGTGACAGCCTGGCAGGGCCCATAATGCCATGATCCATGAAAACTGAAACAAGCTTGAATGGAAATAAGATGCTCAGATAAAGATGAAAAGTGAATGGTCCTCAGCTAAGTTTCAAGAATTGAAAATTTAAATAGATCGACGGATGAATGGAATGATTGGAATTTTGGAAATAAAAAAAGGCAAAAATCAAATTCAGGATTCTAAATTTTTAATTCCAGATCATGAGCCACGACTAGTTCATTGAAGATAAAGAATGTCAAAATGACAAACAAACTAAATTATTAATAAAAAAAATTTTTTTTTAAATCCTTAAAAATAATTAAAATTGCAATCTATAGGTACTCATTTACGACAAGTTGCCCATTCTTGCAAAGATTTTTCGCAACAGGACCGTCTTATTTGTTAGAAAAAGTCATTACGATCGAGCGTGTAACGTATTTGAATAGGTAAAAGTATACCCAGACTAGGTACCTATTTTATAATTCACTTCACTTATTACACGTATAATGTACGTCGCTTTGATAATTAATCGACATAATTAATAATACAAATTATGTATTGTTATCGACGTTCATTTCAAATCCCCTTATCTTTTTGAATTACCTATAAGTATTCTTTATAATAATGACTACATTTATACACTATGTACAAATCATACCCTCACGTAAAAAATACTTAAATGAAATTATGGCCAACGTGCTTTTCTTTATTCGTTTCCTTTTCAACAAAGGTCACGTAGACATACTCGTATTACAATCCATTGGGAAAAAAAATCCACTTCAATCACCTAAGGCGTGAAATCGTGTTCAAATAAGCCATACTTCGATTCTAAATGAACACGAAACTTTATCCATCAACTACATGAAGAGACACGAACGTCGCAGCCAAAAAAAAAAAAAAAATCATGTGCGTTATCGTGTAACAACATCCGGTACCGGAATTCCACTTCTTTGGTCAAATTTATCTATAAGTACAAATAATCACCTTATCTTACAAATATTTTAAACTAGTTTAGTTTGGTCGGTGCATGTGCATGTGGGATCGGTAGGTAGAGGTACCAGGTAACTATCTATCTATCATTGATACCTACCTATGCATATGTATTTGGATAATAATTGGTTACGCGGTATAATTTATTTTTCAAATTAAAGCAACTAAATCAAATTAAAGAATATTTGGGAGAAAGCTGCATCATGGTTAAAAATTCTCTCTAAAAAATTATATCGATTCATTTCCAGTCACCAGTCAGCGTTCCTATGATGCAAAATTTCTTAATTTGATTGATTCTGCCGAAGTACTAAAAACATAAAGGGCTGCCAAACAATTTTCACAAAAGTTGAAAAGTTTGATTTTATTTAGTTCGTGGCAAGAAAACTCGCACTTAATTGGGTTAAAATGCAGTATGACTTACAAGCCAGGGAAGTGTAGAGGAATATCTCCCCCCCCCCCCATTCTCTCCAGGATTTCACAGTTGGCAAAATTAGGCAACAGTTGGTAGAAGTTGGAAAAAATAATGGAAATTAAAAGAAGTAATGGAATGTTGGAGTCAATGATGGTTTTACCAAAGAGTCTCTGTGGATTTGTGCCCATAGCGTTCGATTTTTCTAGGATTTTTGCGTCATGTTGAAATTAAGATGAAAATATTTGAACATCAAAAGAAGGCTTCTGAGAACTATTGAGTACATAACCTACATGAAAGTAAGGTCACACCCCAGAATTTTTTTTCAAAATAAGTTTGAAGCACACCTTTTTGCAGAATTGTTCAGTCTCAACATGTAATAAAATTTGATATTTAGAGTGTAAAGATGCGGTAAAAAACATCGTTTTTTGACCCCCCCCCTACTCTTGGTATTTTAGAAGAATTTTGCCCTCATTTAGCTCGAGCTTTATTGTATGACTTGATTGCAGCCGAGGATTTGCCAAAAATTGTGGGAATATTCTAAATTTACTGTTAAGCACTTACCCAAGCTCGAACAAAATTCAAATGATTTTTAGCCTGATTTTCTATGTCGTATTGTCAATGAAAACCAAGCTATTACAGTTTATCGACCAATGGCGGACGAGGGGGAGTATCAAAGAAATCCGTTTTGGGGTCCCAGAAGACCGTTAAGACAATTTTTACACTTATCAGATATGTATTTTTATTTTTTCAAAATTTTTTTTACCCCGATCATTAAAATTATTTACTCCGCTCGATACTGACCAAAATCGCTCCCATTCGGTCAATCGGCTCAATTTGTCGGTGAATTAGATGTATATGAGTGGGGATGAACTTGGGTCAAAATTCAGTTATACTGCAATTTGAAGGAGGGGGTGCTGAGGGGTCAAAAACGTAAAAATTGACTTTTTTTAAGCTAATTGATAGAGAATCAAAAGTTGTATAACATATCCGAAAATCATATTCTGAAGCCAATTAGAAGAGGAGTTATGCGGGTTTTCCCCCTTTTTTGACCTTGAAAAGGAGCTGTTCCTCACCTACCTCCTCACCAAATTGAGCTAGGAAGTTGAAATTTGGTATGTACATTTAGTTGGGGCCCTAAATGTGCCGTTTGGAGGTTCTGACTTTTTAGCTTCATTATACCCCTTCACAGTCCCAAAAAAGCGGTTTTTTTATAGGTTTTCCTCATTTTTCTCATTTTTTGGGCTTGTTCCTCACATAACTCCCCTCCAAATTGAACTAGGAACTTGAAATTATGTATGTATATTTAGTAGGGGCCCTAGGTGTGCCTTTTTGAGGTCTCGACTTTTCAGCCCTATTTTACCCCCCCCCCTCCCTCACAGCGCTAAAAATGTGGTTTTAGATAGTTTTTTTTTTTTTTGAGTTTATTCTTAGCATAACTTCTTTCCAAATTGAACTACGAAGCTGAAATTTGGTACGTACATTAAATAAGCGCCATAGATGTGCCTTTGTGCCTTTTAGGGGTCTTGACTTTTCAGCTCAATTCATCCCCTTGCAGCCCCGAATATTTGGTTTTTTTTGGTCAGTTTTTATTTTTTAAGTTTGTTCCTCACATAACTACCCTCCAAATTGGGCTAAGAAGTTGAAATTAACTATATCTTGCCAGCCCTTGTTGTGCCTTTTGTGGGTTTCAACTTTCTAGCCCCATATGCTTTTTTCTAATTCTCATGATTGTAAAATGGCACGAAAATTAAGCTTTTTTTCATTTTTGTTTATACATTAATAACGTACGGCCGGTGAACTTCGTACTTTCCGTCAGAGCACCGTGAAAAAGTTAATGCATCGGTGCGGACTCAATACTACTCCAAAAAATGAATGCTGAAAAGTTTTAAAACTCCGTCGATAATTTTTATTGCTTGAAAAAGTAAAAGAAAAACAATAATTTCCAGAGAATTTCATCGGTGAAAATAATTATTTGCATTAAAATCGTTTTAGCAGACAAATTTTTCACAGAATTATCTTAAAATTTTAGAAAATCTTTGAATTTAAGGGATTTTAGGGCCACGTTGAAGCAACATTTTCCATTCCTCAACCCTTCGAAAAAATCTAATAAGAAGAAAATAAAAAATGAATGTAGTTATCGAAATTTTCTGCTTCTTCTTTCTCCCAAAATAAAACTTACAGCACGATACGGTTGTAAGCAGAAGCATGGTCATTTTAATCCAATAAATTTACAGTTTGCTGGACTACAAATGGATGATTTAAAATTCGTTTCAGCGTACAAAATAGTTATAATGTACATAGTACAACATCGTTCATCGTACCATCATCTTTATGGGTACCCAATAAAAGATTAATCTGCGAACAATTGGCATATTTAATCCAAGGATATCGAAGTACAATTTTATACAAATAATACAAAAACTTTAGTTCGCAAATACAAAAAGAGAAATACCGCGGATAATACGATTTTACACAAGTATTCTTCACAGTTCAGGTTCTGCATAAAGAAACGCATTCTGTTTCACGGGCATACTCAATCATTCGGAGAGTATATTACGATGAACAAATGATTTATATTCTCGAACAAAGAATAACACAAGTTTTAGTTTACATAATACTCGGTTGGTTCGAAGATTTAAATGTTACATTCTCACTGGAATGACCTTTTTAATTATTCTTATATTATTTTTATCACACATTCGCGTTAAAAATGATTTTGAAATGACCTGGAATTTCAAACGTACGTACCATGCAGGTACTTATTATCATCGTAAGTTTACATTTACAATTTACGCTACAACTACTTATTACATATAATTTTGAGCTGAAGCAATATCGTCAACTTGACAATGGATTCATCATTCCTAATAGTGTGATAACGTATCACTTTCCATTTACAAACACTTTACGTAGGTACGCGTAGAATAAGCTCATTGAAATTATTCTTAGAGTGATCGTATGAGTCATTGTAAGACCTAAGTACGTAGGTAGATAGGTAATTACGTACCTATCTGGCGATACCTGATAAGACACTTCATGGACTAAATTTATCAAACAAAGTAAAATTTTATCTAAGCTACGCGTTAATTTTATTAGAATTAAACCTCGACCAATATGCTGATATTAAAATTTCATCAATGTCGAGTAAAGTATTGGTAGCTAATAAAAAATTCAGATGATTTGTTGAAGTCATCTATTTATTCCTTATTCTATGGTTTGCTTTCTACCCATACGTTGTACATGTTACTTTCTACATTATGTTAATATGTACTGCACAATGTGTCTTTGCCTTTTTCGTAATTATCATGACATGTTTCTTCCATCATCACGTTAATAAACAATATTCTATAGAAAACGGTTTCATTTCTAAGTTTGAAATTCGGCTTTGAAAAAAAAATGTTGCTACTCTCTATGTTGTCATTGCACATGAACAACGTGCAAACAGCAAATTGTTCATTTGGTTGATCTTTTTACCAAAAAAAAAAAAAAAAATAATAAAATAAATTTCTCTTTTGTCATCTAAGTATAACGAGTAGGTAGGTTGGCAAGTTGTAATTTGTATTATAATAATTTTTCAAGGTTTCTTTTGTTTATATTTCCACCGCATCGGTATCTAAACAGGTAGGTATTTTTCATACGAGTATATTTTTAGTAGGGTACACATATGTAAGTAATTTGTTCTTAAATGATGAATCTTCATACATATTCATAGCTCGTGTAGAAACGATTAGAGCAAAATGATGATACGAGGGCATATAGGTAGGTAAATAGCAGTACCTATGTACGCATACGCATGCCATATATTCAGGGTTAATATTATTCACTGATACGGGTAAGTACACCTTGTTTTGTTCTGTTGAATATTATCTTCGTAGTGGGCAATTAAACGCGCAGCTAAAATGGTAGTAAAAAATGTTTCACGCGTGATAGTGAAGTAAGTACGTTTATACAGGTAATAATTGGTTGGTATTATTTAAATAGACAATAGGTGAAGGGCTGATATCTCAAAAGTCTACAAAAAAAGCATCTTTTGTCTTTCAGTACCTAAGTATATTTTGATTTGAGCTTGAAACCGCTATGATTAATAAACAATCTCAAAAAAATATATTCAGATGGCAGTGCTTGAAGATGTGCTAGTAGCTATACTCATTATACGTGAGTTGTATTAGCCTACCCTCTCCTCACCCCCAGAAAGGCATTTTGACCATGATTCTCCACAACTTTACACACCGAGTTGTTCTCTTAACTAGTAGTAATCTTTTACTATTCGGGTACACCCTGCGAAGGTAAGGTTTGTGAGAATCCGGATGAAGTATGACAAACAAGTTGCTGACCTTTTGATCTTTTTCCATTCATCATTCGTTCCAACTTCGAAGGAAATTTTGTGTTAGGAGGATGAACTGTGAATATTCCTCACAAATTAGATTTTTGTTCAATACCTTGTTCAATGAAATGAAAAATATTTACAGATTTGGAAAATGCATGAAATTTTCTTTATTTCATAGCATTACACATTGTCACCCAATCTACAAAGTGAGGCAGTTTTGTAAGGGTTTCATTTTTCACGATCAACTCACAGTCATCGAAAATAACACTCAGATATGATGATACGATAGCAACCTGATTCGATTTCTACACGAAGCGTTGAAAATAATTTTTTTGAAATTTTCAGAGTTGAAAAAGACAGAAGAAATACGAACACAGCATTCTGCTTTCATTTGCATGCCCTTATTGATAGCAATGAATAGATGCTTTGTACAGTTTTTCACATATCTTTTTTCAAAGTTTTAGATTTTATGCCCTTTACTCCTTCACCAAAACCATTTTTTGATGATAAAATGATGTGAGGAATGTTGCGTGAAACATAGGAAAGAAAATACCCATTCCATCCATAAGTAAACCATATTGCAACGATCAAATCAAAATTCACCTTACAAGTCTCAAAGTTCATTATCTTCTCCTCTCATACGAGTATCTTGAGAAGAGAAGAAGCACAGAATTCTTGGTTTGCAGAATACAATAACACAAAACTAGCATAAAATTCTCTTCAACTATCAGGTGTGAAATTAAAATCAGGGCTCACAAGTCAAAATCCTAACCAACCATATCTCAAGAGAAGTATAAAAGCAAAAATGAGAACCCGCATTTACACAGTGTCAACCAGGTATCCTAGAAAGAAGGAAGCACAAAATTTGGACATTGTGGCACAGAATAGAAACAAAGTGGCCAGTGACTGCAACACTGCAAGCTAGTTAAAAGCCTTAAAAAGCAATAAGTTTCACATTTTTTGAAACTTGTAGCTAGTTTTAGCTTCGTCATATAGTCAAAAGCCAAGCCATAAACTTAATTGCGTACAGTTTTTTGTTGTTTTTTTTTTTTTGACAATGTGTAAATCTGAATGAATCTCAGTTCTACTTTCATTTCTTTTTATTGAGTTGTTCAGACCGTACAATATCTTAAAAAATATATATAAAAACAAAAAGAGCAAAGCCAAAAGCTTGAAACTAAAAACTATAATCTTGAAGGAAAAAGCCAAAAGTTTGAAGCTGGTAACTGAAAGCCTGATGTGAAAAGCCAATAACTGAGGGCTAGCTTTAAGCTAGCTGTAAAAAACATACAGAAAGCCTGAAGCTGAAAGCTAAATTTCACATTTTGTTATAAACAGCTACATATAAGACGGAAGCTAAGCTTTACTTTTTGCTTAGGTATTAAAAGAATTATTTTCAGAGATGTGGTTAAGGGAGTGGTTTTGTGAGTCTGGACCCCCCTTAAGGTTAAAAAACTTGAAATATTTTTACATTTTTGCTGATTTTTTTTCTTCAACCTCCTAAAACAACCCCTTTATTTGATCTTTTTTTAAAAAGTCCATTTTTTCACAATTTTATCCTTGCTTCGCTCGGATATACCATTTCATTCATTTTCATAAAATCAAATCTAAAAAATAGTATACAGAAAAACTGGAAACCCCTTCCTTTGAGCCTCAATGCCGGATTTGATGGATATGAGTGTGGATGATCATGAGTCAAAATTCAGTTACATCAAATTTTGAAGGAGGAAGTGCTCAGAGCCAGAACCAAAAATCGTTCAAATTTGAACCGATCGATAGAGAATTGAAACTTGCTGAATTATTTATTCAAAAATCGGTCTTCCACATCAAATTCGGAGAGATATGAGAAGGATTTTTCTTTTTTAACCCTGAAAGAAGTACTCTTCACGAATAGCCTTTCCAAACTTTGGCATGCAGATTTATTACTTGCCCTAGAAGTACCTTTGGGAGGTATTGACTCTCAGTCCGATTTCACACCCTTAGAGCACTAGAAAATTGGTTTTGGTTCTAAGTTAGTCTTGATTTTTGATGTTTTTCAAGTTAAATTTACTGATACTTCCATCCAATTCCAAACTGTACTATGAAGTTGAATTAGTTGATAATGTAGACACTGAAATACAAAGATGAAAATCTCCTGAAGTCCTGGTGAGGGATTACAATTTAGAGTTCCACTTATTTTCCTTATAGAAGCGCTGTTCACTAATTCTAGTTCAACGGTTATTAGTCAGAAGTTATTCTTTCTCCAGATAAAGATCTAAAGAATCTACATTTACGATCTCATAAAATCATAACTCCAGATAAATATCAACTACAGAGCTTTTGATGGAAATACATAGCCTATGTATTTCTTATTTATCACAGCCATACTACTGCCAACAAAGTACACCATTCTTCATGGTCCTATGCCTTCTTTGCTGCCACAGCAACTGATCCCTTTCACGCTTTTATTGTGTTGGCCCATCTGGTGCAAAATCTTCCTCTTCCTCTTGAACCAGATACTTTTCCAAAAATAATGTCCTTTTCTAGATTCTCCTCATTCCTTTTGGCCACATGTTCGAAATATCTCGTGATGCTTTCCTCACATAGAACACTCAGCCTTACTGGCTCTCCAAATCTTCTACAATTGACTTGTTTGTCCTTTGAGTTATCCATGGGATCTCCTCCAGACCCACATCTCAAAGGCAACCATTCTTCTTTAGTCATCAGCCTTCAATGTTCATGTTTTTGCCATATACAAAAAAAAAAAAACAGGAAACACAAGGGTTCTGATTAGCCTCTTCCTTGTCTCCTTGCATATCGCTGATTTTCCCAATGCAATTCGGTGCCATATTTCTGTCAGAGATCACCATTGGCCTCTATAGTAGTGCTCAAGTAAACAAAAGTGTCAACCATCTGAAATCCTTTAAGGATATTAGACTCTAGAAGACATCCAGCCTGATCTGTAACCATGGCTTTAGTTTTTGAAGTGTTGATACGAAGTCCCATTTCGTTGCTCATTGCTTTCATTCGATTGATTAGCTCTGCCAACTGTTCTTCATCAACTGCAACCAGGGTAGTATGATCTGCACATGTGAGATTTGAGATTTTTCTTCCACCGAGTGAAACTTCTCTATTCCAGTCTTCGAGTGCCTGTTACATGATGTATTCGCCATATACATATATTAAACGGCATGGAAGAGATTATGCATCTTTGTCTCATTCCTCACTCTGCTCAAAGGGTTCTAGATTCTTCACTACAATATTAATTCAATCGCACAGACTGTTAAACGGGTCATACGTTTTTAAAAATACTAAAAGAAATACTTCAATTTCTATAGCTTTATTCTTATCAAAACAGTTTTACTTCATTTCAACGACAGATACAGCGCATTGTATGTATTAACAAGTGCGAACAGTAAACTTGGAAATGATATTACGCATTTGATAAACAAACAAGACAATCACATTACCTTGTCTAACTTGATGATTGGAAGCTTGAATTTGATACGAGAAGTGAAATTTTCCATTAAATTAATCGAATGAAAGACGACATCAATGCGATAAATACATTATGTACCGTTTTTTATTACAACCGCATCAAAAGCTCATATTATCAGATTACGCCAGAATGATGGAATAAAATTTCCGACGACATACGAGTAAGTAATTTAATTAATTCATCTAAAAACTTTATAGGTTAAATACATGAAGCACGTTACTTCGGTTTACAGTATATAGATGTATGTAGGTAGGTATGTACGTAGCATAGGTATGCGTACTGTATAATTCCTATCCGAGCTAAATCTTTGAATCAACAATATCGAATTAAACACGACGTTTAAACGGTACACGTAAAAGCAATAAAGAATAAACAGGGAGACGTAAAAACCATCGAATAGGTAACAAGTTTAATCGTAACGCGATGAATTTTTTACGTCAGATGGAAGGGGAAGCGAGTACGCGAGTACTAATGTCATCATGACCGATCACCGATTCTCTAGCGTTAGCGTTATTGTTGCTAAGTCACAGTCGAACCAACATCAGTTGAGGTGCTGTTATTCGATGTGCGTTACGTGTTGGTGAATCGTGTTCGCGTCAAGTGTATAGTATTATTATTTTTTTTTTTTACGTCGTTATTGTGCCTGTGCCAGTGCTGATATTACAAATTTTTCGTTGCGCGATGTAAAACAAAAAAATACCTATTCGAACGTGGAAGTTTTGCGAAATTTTAACTGCGCGAATTTTCCAAGTAGTGTTTCCAATTCCACCGATAGCAACAAATTCTACAATGTCAACCGGTTAATTTGAAATGGTGAAGGACAGATTACATCAATTACAAGCGGTATGAATCTATTTTGAATTTTTTCCGGTCTAAATTTTCAATTTTTAATCACTCGGGGGGTGTTAATTAGCGACTAACGAAATCGAACTGCCGAATAAATTTCACGATTTTGTTAATTA
The DNA here is from genome assembly GCA_900060175.1 of Ferrisia virgata. Classification (NCBI taxonomy): domain Eukaryota; kingdom Metazoa; phylum Arthropoda; class Insecta; order Hemiptera; family Pseudococcidae; genus Ferrisia; species Ferrisia virgata. The sequence continues at coordinate 10,535 of FIZR01012563.1, forward strand.
TGCGTGCCCTTACGATTGTGTGATAAAATATAGCTACCTGTCGTTTTAATTCAATATTTTGATCATTTTTCATAATATGGCAATTAAGTACAGCTACATTCGTCTGCAGATTCTTCAAAAGTTGGCACCTGCTTTGTCATCATTTTAATGATGTCGTGTCAACGTTTAAACCTATATCTATATTTCCTGTCCAATCAAGCGAAAGAAAAATAAAAAGACATCGAATGACAATGAAATATTTTCTATCATGGTCGATGTGTAATTCAGCGAATCCGTTTATTTAAATAGTGTTCCATAGACTTCGTACACTTTATTCCAATGATAAGGAAACACGTAATGTTTTTTACTTGATACAAAACAATCTAACCTTATCTGTTGATGTTTATTTCTGAAAGCTGAACCCTCGATTAAATACGAGTACGTAGTATTCAGATTTTGTACCTATCAGTCTATGATTATGAATTTTTTTGAAAAAAAAATTCTGCAGGTCAAGAGTATGGGGAAATTTTTTAGTGACGAGATGATGATGAGGGAGAAATTTTTATTGTTTTTAATGTGAAACGTATTTTGATTGAACCTCCTGGGAATATTATCAATGAGGTTAGCTCTCCTTAATTTAAAAATCAGGGACCCGCATCTGATGTGAAATTAGAAACATCTCCATTTCTCTTTAAATTTTAAAAAGTTGATGCCTGATTGATTTGATCGCTTGGTTGAATATTTATAACTTTTGTACTTGATAAAAAAAGTATTATTTGATTTGTTTGAAATGATATTTTTCACATTATTCACGGGAAATAAATCCAACCGACAAATGTTTATTTACATAATCGAAAATCGAGTGTGAAAGGTTAAAGAATATTAGAATGATATTAAGGTTAAGCCCCATTCATTGAAACAGATGATGAATAACGAGATGAATTTTATAATGTTTTTTATTGACTCTTCGGTTTCGAAATTTGGAAATAAATGCATGAGATGATTCGGAATTCTATTTTTTTTTTTTACTTTTTTATTGTACTGCGTGTGTATAATTACCAGGATTGTTATGCCCTGTGTCGATTGCTAGATTTGGTTGTTTAGTTTAATTTTGGAGATGAAGGAAAGGAATTTGTTAATTTCGTCTTCATCATCGGATATGTTTGGATTTGTTTTTTGGATTTTAAGATGGCTATGAGTTTAATTGTGGTTCGGGCATTCAAAGAG